>JAFEMH010000996.1:320000-561474 GCA_022495995.1 Adenophora triphylla var. japonica
ACCTCCAGTAAGAAATTCCGGCGTCTTGTCATACTGTAGGAACTCTTTTTGTTTCTTTTTAGATTCTGTGTCATCATGAAGGATGCTCTTCTGTTTATTTGAAGCTAGTTTCCGTTGTCTAGACTGACGTTTATTAAAATTATCAATTTCTGTTTGAAATGATGAAATATCTGAGTGAGATTCCCAGTAGCATTCATCATAATTTAGCTCTTTCCACTTTACCAGATACTCCTTTTCATCATCATATTCCCTGAAAATTAAGGAAAGGGTGACTATTCCATGTTTTCTTCAACAAAATAACAATTTGAGAGTACAGCAAGACATAATTGATTAACCTTTATAGAACTTTAAACATTGATCAACCCAGGCAAGAAGATACCACAAAAGACTAATTTAAATACCATGCATTAAGTAAAATTTAATCAATTTCTTTTGGGTCCTGTAAATATTATGTCATTTGTTCTTATTAAAAAATAGGTATGTCATTGGTTAACCGACTTTGAAAAACATAGCGTGGATGAATGAAAAGATATCTTTCATTAGGATAAGTTCCCCCATTGGAAGCAAGGCCAAAGAACCTTAGTCATGTCTGTGAAACCCTATTGTGACAATTATATTACCATTTACTCTTGTATTTTGTCCTTATCTCTTCTGACCTTCCTTGACGCAATCAGACCTGCATTCAATCAGCTACCGAGTTGTTTGGTGAATCAATTAATGACATTGCCAAATTGAGTACTGAAAATACGGTGATCCGTTGCCTATATCTACACTACCTACCTAAATGCACAATCCTCTCATCTCATGTTTATTTGTTACAATTGAGAAGCTGTTTATGGTGGAAGTCTCGTACTGAACTAGGGGGCTGCAAACAATTCAAGCAAAACGACCTTTAGGTTGTTCGAGTTAGATTGTTTAGGGAATAAGCTTTAAAGAGTACTGCTAGAAATTCAAACTTATGTATCTCAATTGTTCTTACAAATCTAAGTGAAAGCAAGTTCAATAAATCTAACATGTGGGGTCATAGATAAGTCAATCGCCTGTTTGTGACAATTGTCAGGATGAGCCGTCAGATACATTTTATTACGATTCTCTAGTTTTGTTCTTTGTCCATTTAATAAATTATCAAAATCTTGATATTAAGTTAAATCGCAAACTTAACAAGTTAAACTTTAATGACGAGTTCAGAAAGCTGAACCTGCAAGCAATAATCCGATCAACTATAGACCATTCAGGCCGAAGTAAAGGATTATCATCTTCAGAATTATTGGCCAAGGACAATTGACGATGGAAGTTGTTAACTTTAGTCCTCAAGCGTGGATGTGCCTTGTAAGCTTTCACAAACTCTTTCTCTGGCACCCTGAAATAACATACAGATGATGAAGTGCTTTTGTCAATGATAACATATAATTAGTAAAAGAATATACTCCATCCATTTGAAAGAAGGTGTCTCTGTGACCCACAGACACTTGAGACACAGGTCAAGAAAGTGGGTTATCCAGATTAGAAACATTAGTATGAATTGGATTTTCTAATGATGCCCGTGTGGGTGAAGCCATATATTAAAGGAGGGATCAATCATGAATAAAATGGTAAAACTAATAGTCCAAAAGGGAAGTCTACAACAAAGTGCACACTTTGTTTGGAACGGTACACAGAGAAATGGCACATATTCTGAAATGGATGGAGTAATATTATTTTTGCAGGAGAATGAGGTATGAGGTAAGTAAACTTGTGAAACAAAATAGATAATTGATGCTAGAGTAAAAAATTAGAAGGTTTTGGCCACAAATCATTGTTGGCCGTTATCAATTGGTTATCTCATTAGCTAGAGATATGGCATAATTACCGGGAACTCTACTTCCCCCTCGTCCCACGTCCCGGATCGCGCGTCCCGGAATCTGGGTCATTTGCGTCCCAGTTCTTTTGGCATGATCCAAATCGCCAAAAGCATCGTCCTAGTTTCTTTTATATATACTCCCTCCGTCCCATTACAAAGTGGAAAGTTACTGTTCACGCGTAGATTAAGGAAAAAAATAATGATATAAATGTTGTGAGTGTAAAAGTAAAATAGGAAAGAGAATGAGTGGAGGGAATAATAAATTATAATGGTGTTGTGAGTATTAAAATAATGTAGGAGAGAGAATGAGTGGAGGGAATAGTGATAAAAACTTTCCTTTTTAGGAAGTGTGTTGCTTGTAATGGGACGCCCAAAAAGGAAAGTGTGTTGCTTGTAATGGGACGGAGGGAGTATATAAAAGAAGGTAGAATCTGAAATTTCAATCGCCTTCGATTAATTGAATATCATCTAGGTCCTTCTACGGACTTTGCTGAAATAGAGAACCCTTCGATCTTTGTCGATTCAATGTTGACTTGAAGTGGAAAGCATTTGAATCTTAGTCGGAATTGAAGTCGCCATTGAGATGAGAAGAGACTAAATGGATAGGGAAAGAGCCAAAATTGCTAAGGAGGAGAGAAGTGAGGAGAATTTGGACTCTGAGGAATATATATATATATATATATATATTACTTTCGCGTTCCCAAAAGCGTACCATGTTCCCAAATGGCGTACCAACTAATTCTACCCCTAACGTACCCAAATTTTTAAAAGTCGCGTTCCCATCCCGCGTCCCAAAACGTCCCACGTTCCTGGTAGTCATTGTCTACAACTTCGTATCAAGACCTACCAACATTGAGTTTCTAGCCAAATTAATGTGATTATTATTTTTTTTTATTTCTTCTTTTTTTTTTTTTTGCCTGTAGCATTGCTCATGTTGACAATCATAAATTTTCCAAAAACCACAATGGATAAGTAGAAACATAGCAAACTACTTTTACCCAGTAATAACTACATGACAACCCTTTTACATTGTAAACAAATTCACAGAGAAATCCTCACTTTCACACTATTGATTACCGAGAACAACAAACTTATCAATTGAAAATTAAAATCACAGGACCGAAAAGAAGTACCATGTGCAGTGAAGATAAGATAATCCTTTCCATTTAACAAGATACTGCTTCACAAATATCTGCTTTGATCCCAGCTTCGAGGCATCGGGATCATCAGCAATAGTAGGACGCATCTCACAGACCAAAATCTTGTCAATATCATTTAGCGGGCTAACCTGTCAATGTAATACATCTTGATCTAAGTTTCAGTTAAGCATAAGATAGCAGTTATAAGTTCAAAGAACTAGCAACTTATAGAAGCATACACATTCGGGACAACTCCAGCTGCTAGGGATAGACGCTTTCAATGGCGGGAGTAAACACTTGGCATGGTATGCATAAGTACATGTTTGACAGAAGAGAAGGTCATCGCTTTCACCACAGGCTTGACATGAATTCTCTTTCTGGAAAAAGAACATAAGTCAAGTGACAGTGACAGTAAAGTGGAAAAAAGCAGCAAGTGTTCTACAATCAGCTAGCAAAAGAGATAAGGAAGAAAAACTTCAGTGTGTGAAAAAGACGGAAGCACTGAGGCAACTATAAGAGTTATAAACAGAATAAGAAATAATCTGACAGAACAGTATGCCTCAACTGTAGTCCCCTGCTTCCGAATTCGAAATTATATAATTAGCTCGAGTCATAAAAAAAATCCCGAGGCCTCACTTCATAGGGTTGCACATATGCTAATAGCTACTCCCTTTCCGAAATGATCTTCCCACTTTTTTGGTTGTCACTAGGAAGGTACTTTGAGCAATAAATTTAGGTTAATTTCATTATCCTAATGAAAATTTAAAACTTGCTATTGATACAACATATAAATACTATCAATTAAAAATTTTAGATGTTCATTAGGATAATTAAATTAGTCTAAAATCATTGCTTAAAATACCTTCTTATTAACAACCAACAAAGTAGGAAGATCATTTTGGGACGAAGGAAGTATATCTTTCTTACAAATTTAATTCAAAACGCCTCAATGTTCCCTCATGTTGCCTTTGTCAACAATGTCAGATATAGTTTATGTACACTGATCTGATATTAGTGTAACAAATTATGTGTTGCCTTTAATTATAACCTTTCAACCTACAGATACCAAGTTGAAACTGCCACATTCTTTTTTTCCTAGAACACTTCTTGTCGGTGGCGGAGCTGGGATTTTAGAGAAACAGTGGAAATTATGCGTGGAATATAAATTTGACATAACGGAGGGCAAAAATACTAGATAGCGCAATTTTTTTCTGTTGGAAACGGCGGCAAAATCAATAAAATTAATGATTTAATAGCAAAATATCACACTTTCAAAAATTTTAAGGGAAAAATTTATAGCTGCCCCCCTTTTATTAGGTCTGGCTCTGCTCTGCCACTGCTTCATGTTGTAGGTTTTACTTTTGAATATTCCTCTCTTTAACCACTTCAGTTAGTTTCCAGCAAGCCTTATTCCTGTTATTCACATTTTTACCGGGGAATATTCTTCAAAGAAACATTGAGTTTCCAATTTCAAAGCATAGCAACGTCTCGAATACACACAATAATACTAACAGTTAATATTGGGGTATAATGCCAGATAGGATGTCGGATTCCTGTAAACATTACTGTAGCTATTTCAAGCTCGAGCAGAGAAGTTGGTGTACCATAGATGGAAACAAAATGTCTCTTGAATTCAACTAGACATTCATTTAGGGACGGAAGGTCATCTTATTCTAAATTGGTGTTTTGTCCAATTACAACACACAACTTTAGCAAAAGAGAGAGCTATTAGTCCATATCATACTCAAATCAGAAGTTAAGCCTTATTGTACAGACAATATAAAAATTGAAGAAGTAAAAGTAATCATGAAATAAATAGAAAAGGACATACTGCATCAGGTCGGACAAACTTCTCAATATTTTCTTGGGCGTTCTTAGATTTCCCATGCAAGAGATCAGCCTCCTCATCTGAATCATCTAAATGATAAATTGGCCTCCTCTCTGATCTAACACGTAGCCTCTCAACCAAACTACTCATTTTCTGCAACAATGCTTATAGATCAGGTATTTTAGTCAGTTCATAGAAATGACAAATGTTATCGAAAAGAATGAATCATCGCTTTACACGATTAATCAAAATCAACAATAAATCGATAAAAAAGAAGGGAATTTCTTTAGCTGGGGAGCCTGTCACAGTTCAGAAGTAGAATGAAATAGCTGTTTTAAGTGATTGACAAAGTTAACACTAAATGGTTCTTCGTTGATGTGGCAAGTCATGAGATCTTTTCCATTACGGTAATGGGTTCAATACTCATTACAAGCAAAAAAAAATTACCATTAAGGTGATAATAAAAATAGAATTTAATATCATATAAAGTACCGGATAGTGTAGAACTAATTTTCTTATAAGTACTCGATATTCCTTTATTCAATTATTAGACAATTTACAAGCTATCACATATTTATTTTTAGAATATTCATAATTACAATGAAGGATATTAAATTACACATATACTTTAACTAAGTAATTGAATAATTAATGAATAAAAAGGGATTGTAAGAGTTTCAAGTAACTGTTACATTAATAAAAAAAATGTATGATGCAATTTTTAGGATATATTTTATATTTTTCATTTATTGTGTCATTTTCTTTATATATATTGAATATATAGAACAAAATAAAAATGATTGGTTGGAATAATGTCTTTATGCAAAATACTTTTTTGGCACCCACTGAAAATAAATCCTAGATCCGGCCCTGGCTGCTATAGAGACTGAAAACAAGAAATGAGCATCAATGACTACAGTGTTTTCCGAATCATTTAAGGACAACCATCTCAAAATTAAAACCTAGCCTTGCCTTTTTCACTGCAGACACTACAAATGTTTACCATCAAAGTCATGAATCCAAGGAAATGCATAAAATAGCTGTTTTAATTAATTGAGACAATTTTATAAGATCGAAAACCAGAAATCACAGCACAAAAGATTAATCAATTATGCCAGAACTACTACATTCCCCAAATGATTACAAATCAACTATCTCTAATCTCTAATCTCTAAATACAAAAAGGGCCAATTTTTATCAATTGGTGCAACAATTCTAGCAAATGCTTACCATCAAATTTCACGAGCCCAACAAAATGTTTGAAAATAAGAATTCCAATCGATCGAAACAGTTGCTATAACATTTAAATTCATGCAACTCAGAGTTAGGGTTTAAGTATATAGACGAAATCCATCAACGAAACTACATAAACATGAATTTGAGGGACACGGACTTTGATTTACATATCAAAACAACACGTTTGATGTGAATGTATGTAAAGAGGAATTCTAGAGAGAGAAAACTGACCTGAAGAGAGAGAAAGCACAGAGTTCGAACAGTGATGATGGTTCGAAATGTTTGTCAGTAGGGGCTATTTGTATTGGCTTCCAGGTCAGGGAAGTTGATAGCTTGTTCCGTGTTGGGGCAGCTTTATATTTGCTTAGGATATGGTTATACCCGCCTCCAAACATTTCCTTATTCCTTCTCTTCTTTTTTTTTTTTTTTCTAATGGAGACATTAAATCGTTGTCTAGAAACCCCCATGACATTTTATATCGGGATATTTACCGAAAATTATTTTTAAAATATTAAGTCAAAATCTTGCAAAAAATTAATTTTTTCGTAACATAAGAAAAAAATTAATTTTAAAGCACTAAGTCTAACTAATAAGAGTGATGAATTGTTCTGAAAACTAGTTTTTTTATAACAATTTGAAAAAAACTAATTTTTCGCAAGAGTTACTCAAATATTAATATTACAAAGACAATCATACAGTAGGTGAAATTACCCGAATTTCGCGCGAAGGCGAAAGCGGTTGTCTTTCGCGTATGGTTGGTGTCTGAGACCTCGCTTTTGGGAAGGGAGAGGAGTCGCCACGCGGTTTTTGTATTTTGAGTCCAAACGTTGAGAAACGGCTTTTGTGAAAATGGTGTCGTTTTTATTGGTAGCAAAAACTTAAGAAAAAGCTTTGAAAACGGGGGGTCATTTTTATTACAGCAAAAACGAGTAAAAAGCTTTTTTGGTACCAGAGATTGTTAGGTTCGGAGGTCACGTTACGTTTCGGGAAGAGTATTACGAGATCACCTGAAACGCCTCGTATGACGAGTCTTTCTACCTTTCTCGAAAACGTGTGCGTGTGTTTGCATTTTGAAATGGGGGCTTGAATGACAAGCTTAATCTTGGTTTGAATGTCAAACGTTGATTAGGTGACTTTGTTTGAAAAGGCGAGCGTTTGAATGACAAACGTCGGTTTTGCAGTTTTAGAAAAAGTAGCGTGAATGCTGATTTTATCTGTTTATCTTAAGTGTCAAATGTTGACTTTTAAGAAAAGAGCGTTTGAATGTCAAACGTCGGATTTTGAGTTTTGAAGATGAGCGTTTGGATGCCAAACGTCATTTCGCGCGTTTAGAAAGAGAGTTCGAAGGTCAAACTCCGGTTTTGAATCGGGCATGTCATTGTTAACGATTTTACGGGAAAAACGTATTAAATGATTTTTAAATGTCAAAGGTCGGCTTTTAAGTTTGAAGATGAGCGTTTGAATGCCAAACGTCATTTCGCGCATTTTGAAAGAGAGTTCGAAGGTCGAACTCCGGTTTTGAACCGGGCATTACATTGTTAACGATTTTTGCGGAAAAAAACGTATTAAATGACATGCGATCAACGAATCGGGTTACGACTCGGACTTTGAAAAGTAAATACTATCACGATCCAAACGGGTCGAACTTTATAAATGACAGTATTTAAAGTGCGGTATCAACGGAATCAAACGATCCGGAATTGTAAATGACGATCGACGAGCCAAACGACTCGGAATTGTAAATGACGATCGACGAGCCAAACGACTCGGAATTGTAAAGTTGCAGGAAATGTAAATGACGTTCGACGGATCAAACGGTCCGGAATTGTAAATGACAGAAATTTAAATGACGTTCGACGGATCGATCGATCCGAAATTGTAAATGACAGAAATTTAAATGGAATGGGGTCGGAACGCCGTTTTAACCCGAGATTACTTCTCTTACGGGAAGAGAAGAGGATCTAGGGGCTAAAACGTATCGGACCCCATTAGACGGAGGCGTCTACATTTCGATGATGTTCGTCTGAAACGGTTATAGCGACTGGCGCGTAAATCGAGGCAGAACGAGAGATTAGGGAGAGGGAGTTATACCTATGGCTAGGGTCGACTCATTTGGCTCGGGGGTGTATACGGGATACGAAAAGTGGTTTGGAATGGTGTTTTAAGATGGTGAGGGGCGTATTTGATCGAAATATGGAGGTTTCACGCGAATCGAGATGAAACGGGGGCTCGGGAAGGGGTGAAAACCAGTTGGGCTGTGGCTATGGTGTTTTTGGAGAGTGATTTTGTTGTTATAAATGGCTTTGACAGCCCTTCTATTTATAGGTGAAAATCCAGCATGAGTCCGGCCGGACTTAGCTTGAAATCCAGGGGGTTTTGTAAAACTTTGAAAATTGGAGGGACTTGCTGGCAATTTCTGAGAGTCTGCAAAGGAGTCCGGCCGGACTGAGACTGTATACCAGGGGTATTTTAGTCTTTTTTCCTTGATTTTTGATTGAAGGGTGACTAGAGGGAGGTGGCATGCGTGTCACGTGTCCCATGACTCACCAGCCTTGTGGGAGTTCGTGCCCGGGTCCCGATTTTGTTCGTTTTTAAAATAACAATCCGGAAAATGTTCGAAATGCCACCGAAAAGTGCCGAAAAGTGCGTTTTTCAGGGAAAGCAGTACTTTTACGTGCGATGATGTGTGTTAAGTACGTTTCGACGTCGAGATGCGCGGGGCAGTCCCGGGATGTCTCGTTGGCTTGGCAACAGGGAGCTTAACGGGTTCCGGTTAACCTGGAGCGGGCCAGTTAACGGATTCCGGTTAACTTTCTAACGGATTTTGACGATCCGGATTTGGGTACTTACAGTTAGCCCCTCAGCGACGTCTCTTTCGAAGGAAGTGGGGTCGTTGAAAAAAGATAATGATCCAAATCGGGATGCCTTACTTTGAAAGAGACCTGGGCGGTCAGCTGGCTGGACCCTTAGCGAAAGGATTCCTACGTATCCTGAGCGGGAATCAAGTCGATTATAGTTCGTAGGTGCAAGGACCGCGCGTGGGGGCCTTGACCTGAGCGAGACTGTTGGGAGGCGTCTAAACCTGAATGGAGACCATTGTGAGGTACCGAAACCTGAATAGAGACTATTGTGAGGCGTCTGGACCTGGGATTTCCGAAACCTTCGAGGGCATGTGGCGCCTCAGACCAGAGTTACTGATACTGACGAGGGCGTGTGGCGCCTCAAACCGGAGCTGCTGAACATACGAGGGCGTGTGGCGCCTCAAACCGGAGTTGCTGAACATACGAGGGCGTGTGGTGCCTCAAACTGGAGTTGCTGAACATACGAGGGCGTGTGGTGCCTCAAATCGGAGTTGCTGAACATACGAGGGCATGTGGCGCCTCAAACCGGAGTTGCTGAACATACGAGGGCGTGTGGCACCTCAAACCGGAGCTGCTGAACATACGAGGGCGTGTGGCGCCTCAAACCGGAGTTGGGAGGATACGTTTATCCTGAGACGGAGGCGTTCGTGCCTGGGGTGCTGGACTTACGATGACGGCCAGGTATATCCTGCTGGGGATAGGGTCGCAATGATGGGAATGGTTGTGTTAAACTGGCGTTATTAACAACTCGAAAGGATTGACGTTTCTTCTTAAGAATCCTGCTGGGGATGAGCGTTCGGGTTACCTTGATGGCCGAAGAGGGATTGTTGTGCGGGCTTACCTTGATGGCCGCTGAGGTGGGATGATCGGGCTTACGACTGGCGGCCGGGGAAGTGAACGATGGTGAAAACTGATAGAAATTTTGAGGTCGGGAGACGGAATTGTGACTGGAATGTCCGGAGACAGGATTGAGCGTTTGAATGTCAAACGTCAACTTGAGATGGAAGTGAGCGTTTGAATGTCAAACGTCGACTGGGGATTGAGAATTCAACGTCTGGAGACGAGTGTTAGTGAGGACTAACTCGGAATTTAACGTCTAGAGACGGGCGTTAGTGAAAACCAACTGGGAATTGGAGACGAGCGTTAGTGAAAACTAACTGGGAATTTAACGTCTGGAGACGAGCATTAGTGAAAACTAACTGAGATTGATCCTTTGGGGATGGGGTGTTAGAAATGTCTAACTTTGGGGAAATTTTACACTTTTGAGGGCCAAAAGGGGTAAAATTGGAACTGCGAAAAGTTGAGGGGCTAAATTGGCAAGGAATCTTTCTGCTGCAGAAAGAGTCCGGCTGGACTGAACCTGAAGTTGACCAGGTTGTTATCAGCGCCGAGGCAGAAGCTGAATTGGCCATTTTCTTTCATTAATTCCGACGAGAAGGAGTGAAAGGAGGAGAGAAAATCCATCCCAAATTGTGAGGTTTGCTCAAATTTGTGAAGGAAAATCAACATGGAAGGTGATTTGGAATCAATGGTTCGTCATGGAAGGACCGATGACGAAAGAACGCGGTTTGTTCGGACCATTCGAACCATTACTCATCCATTGAATCCGGCGGAGTTCTACCCGGCTAGGGAGAACCACAATTCCAAAGGAGGGATCGAGCGACAGGTACACTTCCCTCAAATTCCATTAATTTTAAGAATGTGCATTCTTTAAATGTTAGAAATTTGACTAGGAATGAGTTAGGGATTTTGGTGCCCGAATTGGGGCTTTTGACTTTGCTATGCGCCTTTGTCGAAATTGACTAGAATGTAGTTCAATTGACACTATGGGTAGATGACATAAAAATTTTGGTTGCAAAATTCCATGCCTAGATGTGTTTTCCGAATTTAAAGCATGTTTAAATCGGGACGGAGTAAATTTTCGAAATGTTCGAAAAGATTCGAAAGTTCCGAATTCGACGGAGTTTTCGAAAGGTTTTGAAAGTTTCGAATTCGACGTAGTTTTCGAAGTGCTTTGAAAGTTCCGGATTCGATGGAGTTTTCGAAGGGTTTTGAAAGTTCCGGATTCGACGGAGTTTTTGAAATGCTTTGAAAGTTTCGGATTCGACGGAGTTTTCGAAGGGTTTTGAAAGTTCCGGATTCGACGGAGTTTTCGAAGTGTTTTGAAAGTTCCGGATTCGACGGAGTTTTCGAAATGCTTTGAAAGTTCCGAATTCGACGGAGTTTTCAAAGTGCTTTGAAAGTTCCGGATTCGACGGAGTTTTCGAAGTGTTTTGAAAGTTCCGGATTCGACGGAGTTTTCGAAGTGTTTTGAAAGTTCCGGATTCGACGGAGTTTTCGAAGTGCTTTGAAAATTCCGGATTCGACGGAGTTTTCGAAGTGTTTTGAAAGTTCCGGATTCGATGGAGTTTTCGAAGTGTTTTGAAAGTTTCAGATTCGACGGAGTTTTCGAAATGCTTGGAATTTTTGGACCGTTAATACTCCAACCGGGATGGACATATTTTAGGAAAGGAATGAGAACTGTATCTGCATTGCATCATTTTGACATGCGTTCGTGCACTCTGTTGATGTCGCTTCTATGCTTAACATATTTTTGCTTTGTTCACCTGCAGGGGCGAGGGACAGTTGATGTTCACAACCAGAAGAGTCGGGGAGCCTTCGAGGCAGTGCGAGCGCTGTGGGAGATATTCTCGGACGAGGCTCGAGATGGAGAGAGGAGTCCACGGCAGCTGGTGGTTGACTCCGGATTGGCTGAATTTATCAGTGCGGTAGCCGTGGTGGTTGTGATGCAGAGGGCGAGGTCCATGTACGTAGCTCAGAGCGAGTACTGGTGGGATACGACCCACACTTTTCATTTCAGATGGGGGGGGAGGCGACGGTGACTCCCACTGACTTTGCTGCTATCACTGGGTTGCCGACCTGGGGCAACGCGCTGGTGTGGGTGGACGGTTATACCCCGGGGCAGTTGTCGGATCTGCTGGGTTTTGACATTACCGACGCCAGGGGCTTAGGTATTCGGTACATGCCGATGGAAATGGATCTGAGGATAGGCATTGTTGATTATGGGGAGGGGTCCCCGAGGATGACCGCTGAGCGCCTGGCTCGAGGGTTCATTTGGTTCGCGTTGTCAGCGACTTTGTTCCCGACTTCTGACATGTCCTGTCACTTCCCTCTGCTCGGGTCGCTGACAGACTTGGATACCGTGAGGGGGTATGCATGGGGAGAGGCTGGACTGGCCGAGCTCTACCACTCCTTGGACAAGTTCTCACGGGGAGAGGAGAGTTCCTTGAGCTGTTTCTCGCTTGCTTTGGATGTAAGTTCACGTCTTTTTCTCTTCCTTGTCTCTTTTATGTACTCGTATGTATCTGCTCTGTAGCTGACATAACTTTCCATTTGCTTGACAGGTCTGGTGCTATGAGGTGTTCAGCCCGCAGCAGTGGGATATTAGGGAGGCGTACCGATCCCTGTTCCCTGACTTGGCAGAAGAGGGCGAAGAAGGCGGTGTCATCGAGGGTGGGTACTCGGCTGTCGTACGAGGAGGTGTCTCTGGCCCTGAGCCGGGAGTTCTCCGAGCGGATTCAGCTGACCTGGTAGAGTCGGTTCCACATGGGCGTGGTTCAGGTTGCTAGTGAGGTTAGGCGGCGGAAGCTCCTGGTGGGACTTCACTGCGATGCGATGTATCTTGGGGAGAGGGTGACCCGTCAGCATGGCCCGGGGTCCCTTCTGATGGTGTTGGTGGATCCGCCTCTGCACATGCAGCATCCTCTGTCGATGCCGATGGAGGAGCTGGAGCGGTATAGACAGGGTGTGTTCTATACCGAGTATGTCATAGCGGGAGCCGACTATGACACTTTCTTGAGGATGAGGCTGAGGAGCCCGCAACTGTATATCCCCGAGATCTCCCGCTCCCACGCGCTAGGCTGGCGTACGAGGGGCTGGATGGTTCGCGTAGGCGGCTGGTGATCCCGATCCCGGAGGAGCCGAGACCTCAGTATAGGGCGGACCCCAACGCTTCGGTGAGTGCCTTTGATTTTCTGCATTTGATAGTAGCATTCTGCAACTGTTGCATCTGTACTTTCTGCTTGTCTTTTAATGACTTTCCTGGTTCGCAGGTGTCTGGCCGTACGTACAATCAGGCCATGAGACAGTTGGATGGGTGGGTCAACTATGCTAGGAGGCTCGTGGCGTTCCTGAGGTGCAGTTCCCGGAGGAGCGTGGATGTTCGTGAGCCGAGGTCGTCTAGGCCGAGAGGTTCGTCTGCTTCCACGGCTGGTGGAGAGGACTTTGCGCAGGGATTTGGCCAGTTCGCGGGCAGAACGGCTGGGTTTGGAGCTCATCCTCCTTCGCACTCGGGGCACAAGAGAGGAGAGTCCTCGAGTTCACAGGCGCAGAGGAGGCCTTTCGCGTATTCCCGCCCGGAGGAATTCGGAGATTTCTTGTTCTCGACGGATCTGGCTGCTGCGGGGCAGTACATCGAGTGCTCGGATAACGAGCAGGACTCGGAGTAGTCCTTCTTTATTGCTTTTTAGACAAAATGAATGTATTGTCCGGAACAATTTGACTTGAACTGTATTTGAAAAGGCTCCCTTGGGGCGGAACCTGTACTTTGCACATTTATTTAGTGACTACCTTCTTTTTATTTTTTCGGCAAATAAGCAAGTAGGTTAATCAAAAATAAATAAAATGAAACATGCATAAAAAATTGAACGGGTCAAAATTTATGCCTATATGCACTGATTATTAATTAATTGCACTGTTGCACGAGCCCGGGGCGGAAGAGGTGTTGGCTTTGGTTAATTGAAACCATGGGGGCTCGCAGATTCACAAAGGCATGAACATGGCTTGGTTTGGAATTGTTTCCAATTTAGGAGCAGCTGGCTGCAGAGTTGACCAAGTCAACTGCAGAGAGAGTCCGTCCGGACTGAGAATGAAATTCCAGAGTCTTTTAAACTGCAGTTTTAGCTTTGCAATTCGTAAGAAACTGCGCCTTTGCTTTGATCAGTTGGCTGAATTTCTTTCCAATTCCTAAGGCTTCCTTCACTTTCTTTCATGGCTCCCTTTCCTAAGCTATCGTCTCGGATGCAAGAGCGATACTTGGAAAATTTCCAGTCGTGGGTACGGAACCACACCAGGCCAAAACAAGGGGTTTTTCGAAGGCTGTTACGAGATGAAATCTGTTTGGGCTTTGAAGGAGCTCATGCCAGATTGGGATCTTTTGAGAGCAGCGGCTCGCTTCTGGGATGTACGGAGGAATGTGTACAATTTTTCGTACAACGAAATCACTCTTACGTTCGAAAATTTCCGGGCCATTCTGGGAGGACCTGAGACGGAACAACTAGTTCTTCCGTATGCTGGTGGCATGGCCACTGTTGAGAAGCTAGTGTCTCTGCTTGGTATCTCGGCTGGAGAAGCATATGGGATGCTGATATTGAACACCGATTATGTCGACATTTCGGACCGCCCGATAGATTTGTTGAGCCGAGGGGAGCGTCTTCGCGTGGGACGTGTTTGCTCTGTGCGCGATCGCTACTCGTTCACGTTCACGTCCCCAGGTGTATGCCATCACAACAGACCGGACCTGGTGAGGCAAAGGCCGAACGGGGGAGACATCGTGCCTTTGGTCTTGGGCGAGACGTTCCTGGGCATAGGTCGGATGGCGACCGGCAGCCGATACATGTGGGGAGGGAGTCCCGCTATGCTTACCATCTGGTTGAGGGAGAGACTGCAGATGATGCCCGAGGTGCCAATATCTTGTGACGCTTGGTCCTTTTCTCGACGTCCTTCTCGGTGATAGGGGGCGATCAGCCGAGCCGGAGCTCGGATGTCCGGACTCCGCACGCATCACTTGCGATGGTGGGTTCCCCACTCGGAAGTTACAGAACTTGTCGGACCGCTCAGGAGGGTCTATTGGTTGTCAGAGTGTCGGGGCTATCTAAGACGTCTTTCTACATTCCATCGTTGGTTCTGCGACAGTACGGGCTGGAGCAGGTGCCATTGACGGGCTTGAGTCATGCTGCTACCTTCGAGGTGGGATCTCTGCTGATGGAAGATCCTTCGACACTATTGCTGCTCACACGGTGGTGGCAATACACGTCCTTTCCTGTCAGGGTTCTCTTTCACCGGAGAGGGGGCACTCATTTGTCTACGCAGTATCTGAACTAGTATGAAGAGTGTATAGGGGAGACACAGATGGCTATCTTGTGGAGACGGAGTGAGCTGTTGGGTGGTGACTACCTTGACAGCTCGACCTTAAGGAGGACCGAAGCGGGGGCTAACCCACGGGATCGTACTGGGAACGACATGGCTGACTATGAGGCCAATGCTGATCGGGAGGCCAATCAAAGCACGGTCATGATAGCTCGAAGAGAGGCAGCTCAAGACAGAGCTAGGGAAAGGGATGCTTTGACAGCTACAGGCTTGACGGATGCGTCGGGAAGGGTCCCTGAGCCAGGTAGAAGGACTACCGGAATATTCCCTGTGAAGGTGAAAAACACTCGCCGTGGGAAAGGGAAGGGGAAGAAGGATGAAGGACCAAGTACGGGAAACTAGGTTGACCTTGCTGTCCGGAGTATCAACCCATTGTCATTGCAGACACATTAACTGATTAATGTTTTATTATAGTTTTGCTAGTTAAGAGTTGTAGGTTAATTGAAAAGAGTTTTTCGAAACACAAGCAATTGATGCTTATTGTATTTTTTTTTGTTTTTTGAGACCGAACCAATGATGGCTGCCTACGTTCCCCTTTTACAATTGGACTAAGGGGCTCAGGTCACTGTAGTTCGACACTTTAGGTGAATTTGAGAAAGACAAAAGAAGTGCGACCCTGTTTTTTACCTGGATCATTAGCGGGAATGTATCCAGTTGGGTATTACTCTTTTAACACTTGTGAATGTGTGCCCAAATTCTAAATTTTTGTTTTTTTTTTAGATCAGATTCACGCGAGTTTGAAAACATCCGGTTTAATTTGAAAAACGGAGTCGCCACGCCATTTTGATTTCCTCAAAACTTTGAAAAAAAGGTTTTTATGGGTTCGAAGGTTAAGTTACCCCTTGGGAAGAACGCGTTCACCCAAGGTGCCTTGTCGTAGCAAGTCTCCCTAGATTCCGTTTATCGTGCTTGCTTGCGTGCTTTCTTGTGTGCATGTGTTTGAAAAGAGGGGGGGGGATGTCCCAAGTTGTCTTCCGGACGTACAAACCATTTATTGGTTGTCGCTCGGGATTCCTTGGATTTTGTGTGTTCGGGATTTTTATCCCGTCCTCATCTTGGACTTGTGATCATCGCTTTTTAACCTTGGGACTTGCGTGATCGAGAGAAAGACTCTCTTTTATAGTCCAAAATGAGGTTCTTTAGGAAAGGAGTGACCTTAGCCCATCAATCCTACACCTTAAGACGATTGAGCTTATATAGATGCTTCATGCTCGTCTTAAGTGATAATCGGAGATATAGGTTCAAGGTTTATCCCTTTCTAAAGAGATTGTGGCACCTTTAATGGAAGAAACGATGCAAAGATAGGATCTTTACACCGGTCCGTTCCGAAGGTTGCTAATGGGGACATGGGGGAATGCATGTAAAAATGACATTTTTAGTGAAAAGATGACATTTTTGGGTTGCAAAGGATGCATTTGATTTGCAAAGGATGCATTTTTATATAAAGACATAATTTGTATGCAAAGGATGCATTTTTATGGTGGAAAATAGTATTTAATATGCAAAGGATGCTAATTTGATGATAAAAAGATGATCTTTGATGCAAAGGATGCATGAAGATGGGTTTTAGATGCAAAGGATGCAAGATATGATTTTTATATGCAAAGGATGCATTTTGAATATAAAGATTGTATTTTTATGAGCAAAGGAAGCATAAAGATGACATTTTTATGTAAAAAATGAATTTTTGGGTGCAAAAGATGCACCTTTGAATATCAAGATTACATTTTTAATAGCAAGTGATGCTTATTTCATGCAAAGGATGCAAAGGGAGAGGGGGATATGATAAAGATAGGATCTTTAATGATAAATTCCAAGTTCCAAGCAAGATAATGACAATATATGAATGCAATGAGCAATTAAATCACATAGAGCAAGTATAATGTAAGGTAAGGGAGTGAGAGGTTACCAATGGTGGTGACCTCTTCTTCTTTGGGTCTTGCTTGGTGGAAGGACCAACTTTGGAGGCTTCAAGGAGGAGGGAGGTTGCTTCTTGGCTTTCTTCAACCTCTTGATCTTGCAGTAGTGTTTTGGGAGAGTTTTGGAGCTGAGTATGGTGTATTGTGTGTATTTTTCGTATGTAAAATGGGTAGAGGAGGGCTCTATTTATAGGCAGTCTGGATAAGGCTAATGAAGCCGTGCGGCTAGGGGTTCTTGGCTAATGCAGCCATGCGGCATTATCCTGTGTGACTCAGCATGTTTCTAGAATCATGCAAGGTGGCAATTCTAGAAGGTTTTTGGTATTAAGAAAAACGTGTTCCTTAATCTCCAAGCAGTCCCTTCAGCCCTTAGGAGATTTGGAACAGTTCCGAAATTGTTTCGGAACTCTAGGAAAGTCCGGGGAATTATCGGGAAACTTATCCGGAAGGCATGAGCCAGATTTGGGTACTTACAGAAGCCCCTCGGCAACGTCACTTGCAGGGCAAGTGGGGTTGTCGATAGAAAAGGATCCGATCTGGCGAATGCCGAGACGGATTGGGTGACCAAGGTGGTCGAGTGGCTGAACCTCTGGAAGGCTACCTACGTATCCCGGAGGAATCAAGCCAGATCGTAGTTCGGAAAAGATCCGCAGGGGAATGGCAGAGAGAAAACTGGTCTCTTGCCGGGGAAATAGAAGAGAAAGTGACCTAGGAGGTCAGGCGGTTGATCCTACTGGGGATATGCTAGAAGTGACCGATGTGGTCGGATATCTGGACCTCTATAAGGGGCTGCTTAACCACTGAGGAGTGATGGAAAAAGGGGTGACCACTGCGGTCGGATGGCTGGACCTTTTATGAAAGGCTACCTACGTATCCCGGAGGAATCAAGCCTTGGTCGTAGTTCAAGCATCACTAGATAGGTTAGGAACGATGTCTAGGATCCTTGAAGTTTTGACAATTAATGGAGGTTGTCACCTGATTGGATACTAGAGCTTACGTCACTATCGAGTGGATAGAGGTAGCTAAAGTTTAGAGAACTTGAGCGTACTTCTCTATTCGTGATAGAGGTAGCTTAAGTTTGGAGAACTTGAGCGTACTTCTCAATCTGTGAGATAGAGGTAGCTTAAGTTTGGAGAACTTGAGCGTACTTCTCTATTCGTGATAGAGGTAGCTTAATTTTGGAGAACTTGAGCGTACTTCTCAATCTGTGAGATAGAGGTAGCTTAAGTTTAGAGAACTTGAGCGTACTTCTCTATTCGTGATAGAGGTAGCTTAAGTTTGGAGAACTTGAGCGTACTTCTCTATTCGTGATAAAGGTAGCTTACGTTTAGAGTTCTGACAATTCGGAGGTTGTCACCTAGCGTCATTCCAGTTATAACGGGAGTAACGAAGGCGACTGGGGAAGAAAGTCTATTTGCATAAGGAGATAAAGGATATCTTCTGAAAAGGATATTATCCTAGTTAAAGGATAACAGGAATTATATGCCCAAGTGAAAATTCCAGGGGCAAAAAGGTAATTTCTGCTAAGAGCGAAAGAAGCCGCCCGACATGAGAGGGAGGCAAAAGAGGCCGTACGGCCAGAAGCCTGATTTTTCCAGATTATTTAAAACAGAATTTGAACGGGGATTGGGCATTGTTGCCGCCCATCAGTCGAGAAAGAGGGAGAGAAGAGAGGAAGAAAATTCGAAAATCTTTCCATCCCTTTGCCTCTACTGATTTAGAATGGATCCGGAGGGGAATCCAATGCTAAGGCAAGCTAGAAGGAACACCTCCGAGGCCGCTCGGAGGAGGAGGAAAAAACTCGTTCGTACGGAGAGGAAGTATGACTTCCTCACGCCTCCATCGGAGCTCTACCCGGGTAGGAGGGAGCAAAAATCCACGAATCCTCAATCGGTTGGGGTAAGCATTCTTAATTTGCTCAATTCCGTCGATTTTGATTGATTTTAGATTGGTTCTAGGGCTTGACTCGAGTTTTAGGAATTTCTCGAATTTTCCTAGGATTTTTGATGATGATTTTGAAATATTAATGATTAACCTATGAGGCTAAGAAGATGAAAGAACATGCATGTGCAATTTATTTGACAAAAATAATGAGAATGACCCACTTTTTTTTCGAAAATAAAAGTAAGAAGGATAATTGTCTAAGAGATGACGGAGTTCTTGCATGTGCTAGAACTAGGTCATAGATGAGAAAATGGGATTTTGGACGATGAAAAGGATTCACGCATGCCATTTTTTGAGAAAAAATTAATGCTTATGTGCAAATAATTTTGGAAATTGTGATTTCGTGCTTAGGAGAGCAATGTGCTTGACACGATACGTTTCAAGTGATGAAAGACACGTTTTTCATGCAAAGGATGCTAGAAAGATTTTATTGGATGCTTTTCTTTTGAAAACATGTGCACTTTTGAATATATGTATGCTTTTGAAATGAGGTGGAGGACTGATACGTTTCTTTTGCTGTGCTTGTCTACAGGAGAACAAGTCTAGGGGGCCTTCCGAGATTGCAGTGAGGCTGTGGCAGAGGATGCCTGATTCTGAGAAGGATGGGGCGAACCCTAAGCAGCTAGTGAGGGCTACCGGCCTTGATCTGTTCGTTGAGGCCATCGACAGAGTTATTCACATTACCTCCAAGAGCAAGGGCTTGGTCCAGGCCCTCTCGGAGTTCTGGTGGGACACCACCCACAACTTTCATCTTAGCTGGGGGGAGCTGACGGTGACACCTGCAGATTTTACTGCTATCACCGGCTTGCAGTTCACCGGGAGACCCGTGACCTGGAGGAACCATATTACGGCAGAGGAGTTCAGGGCTTTGGTCGGCGGACGATATAGCGAGATATCAGGCAGGCGTGGCCGCTGAGGAGTATTTTGATCTGGATACCCCATATGCTGTGTGTTGTGGAGTAGCGATTGAGGACGCCACAGAAGCTAGTGAAGCTAGCTGTCACTCAGGGATATGGGGAGGCCGAGCCTTCTGATCCGCCGATCCCTCCTGCTCATCTTTCTTATGTGGTCCACGGAGTACCAAGGAGGTTGAGGATACCTGTCCCCGACACTAGGGAGCCCCAGTATACTCTGCCGCCGGACAGCACTGTAAGTACACTTTTAGGGTCTTTTCCCTTTCAGATTTCTTTGCTTTTCCGAGATTTTTCTGAGATTTTCTTCTCTTTTTTCTCAGGTTCCAGCTCGGACTTATGACAGCTTGGTCAGGCAGAATAGGGGCTGGAAGGACGTGTGCCGGTCCCTTCTGAGGAAGCTGGCCTGCGCTTCAAAGGCGACAGCGAACGTGCAGGAGCCAGTGCGCAAAAGAAGGCATGTCGGGAGCACGGCATCCACCTCTTCAGCCTCAGAGTACTCCTCTAGTGCCATTCCTCGGGGGCAAGGACCCAATGCTGGCATCCTGGAGCAGCTGGCTGAGTACGAGCACGAGAATGTCCATCTATCTGATGTGAGTGACACGGAGGACTTGATGAGGGAGGCGAGTGTCTATGAGTTGAGTAGCAATTAGGAAGGATCGGAGGCCTAGGAGGTCTCTAGAGTTGATTTAGGAAGAAAAACAAACAATGAACAAGTTTTATGCACATTTTATTTATTTTTTTGCTTTATTTGGGCACCGATGGGGCGAAAACAATTTACTACTGTTTTATTTACTTTTCTATTTTATGCTTTATTAATTTGCATATTACTTGAGCCTCAGGGCAGTTTTTTGCTTGGAATCAGGGCTAAAACTGGGCCAAAATGATTTATAATGATATATAACTGCTTGGATGGTCTTTGGACATGTTTTTGTACAGGTTTTGGTTGAAAAAGTGGGGTGAAAACTCCCTTTGGGCAGCAACTTGGTTGCTGCAGATTTGCTTTTACATCAGGCAAATGAGGCCGTGCGGTCTGGTCTCTGGAGCAAATGAAGCCGTGCGGTTTACAGTTCTGTCTGGACTGGTTATTTTTAGAATAAAACCAAGGCTTGGCCATTTCATTTCATTTTCAACCTAGACTTGTCCCAACTGTTCCCAGAGCACATATTGGACCTAAAGACACCATTTTTGATCATTTTGCAATGGAGAAGCCCGCTAGATTGCAAAAGGGGAAAAGAGACCGCTTTCTATCCGATCTTCAGTCTTGGGTGAGATACAACTTTCAATCTCACAAGGGGTTGTTTGATTCTTCGTTCAAGATCAAGTCTTTATGGCATTTGAAGGATCTCCCGCCCGATTGGGACCTTTTGAGAGCAGCAGCAAGGTTTTGGGACGTCCGGAGACACGTTTACTGCTTTTCTTACAATGAGATTGTCCCGACGCAGGAAGACTTCTGAGCCTTGATTGGGGGTCCCGAAATTGAGGCTATATCGATTCCGTCAATCGAAGACGTGCCAGTGGCGGCAAAGTTGGCATCTTTTCTGCAGATTTCTCTGGGAGAGGCTGAGAGGATGATGATTGCTCCGGACAGGATTGACCTTTCTGATATCCCGGGCAGGTTTGGGTTTCCGGATATGGCTACGACCACGGTGGCTATGGATGCCTTTATCCTCTGCGTATTCTCGGCTCTGTTCACCGCTGAGTCCGTGGGGATCTGTCATGGCGGTCTCTTGGACATGGTCAGAGATTGCAGGACTGGGAAGGACATTGTCCCACTGGTTTTGGGTGAGACCCTTCATGGCATCGATAGGATGGCTAGAGGAGACCATTTCATGAGGTCTGGGAGTCCGACTGTGCTGACTTTATGGCTGCAGGAGAGGCTCGGGGCTTTGCCAGGGGCTTTACCGACTCAGTGCCCTTGGGTGATTTCTCGGAGAGGTTTGCCTAGGCAGCAGGGCCAAGATGATTGGGAGCTGATGATGGCTAGGCTATCCACTTCAGACATTCGCTGGTGGGTACCTCACTGGAGGTTGCAAATCAGGAGGATATTTCAGGAGTCCTATATAGTGAGGGTTCCAGGGTTCTGCTGGTCATCCTTCTATATACCCTACTTGGTATCCAGGAAGTTCGGGGCCTTACAGGAGCCGTTGGGCGATTGGGAGGACATCCGTACCATGGAGGTGGTGCCATTAGCTATAAGGGATCCAGCCAGCTTCTCATTCTTCTCGAGGGCTTGGACATACACTGCTTTCCCACCCAGGGCTATCTTTAGGAGCAGGAAGAGTACCATCTTGACCACTGTCTACTTGGGCAGTGCGAGAGGGAGATGGGAGCGACTCAGTCATCTTGGGGGAGAGACGTCGCTTTATTGGGGCCGATCGCGACTCGAGTAGGACTCTGAGGGAGAGTGAGGCTAAGGCGAGTCATCATAACCAGTCAGGTGACCTTATCAAAGATATGGAGGCTCGATATAAGAGGCTCTCTGAAGTCGCTCCTCGACCGAGGCTCGAGGGAGGAAGTGCGGACTCGTGCCCGAGTTGAGAGGGCACTTATTGACACAGGTTTGATGGAGGCTCCAGTGAGAATACCAGAGATCGGAATGAGGGAGACCGACATCATAGAGAAGAAGAGAAAGAAAACTCGACGGGGTCGAGGTAAAGGGAAGAAGACCAAAGAAGACTCAGCGAATGACGACTGACAGATCTTTTCTTAGGATTCCCTTATTGCCATTTTTGCAAACACAGTAGTTTTATTAGGCATTTTATTGTATTTTAGATCTTTGTAGCAGGTTAGCAGAGTCAAGAGTAGACCGTGCTTGAACTCATCAAGAAGTTTTTAACTTGTAATGAACAAGAGATATCATCTTAGAAATTAATCAAGACACAATTTCATGGAAATTTCAGATGTCTTATTGAGTAGGACCCGTTTTATGAAAACTTGAATATCCTTTATTATTGTTTAGGACGCATTTCATGGAAACTTAATCGCCCTTTTTATTGTTTAGACCGAACCATAGATGGCTGCCTACGTTCCCCTTTTACAAGAAAGACTAAGGGGCTCAGGTCTTCGTAGTTCATTCTGGTGAACTTTTTTTTTTTTCTTCTTCTTTCTTTTTTTTTATGTGCAGCCCTGTTTTTTTTTGCCTAAACTGCCCTTTTTGGGTTTTCAGCCTAGCTGGACATTACTCTTTTTGCACTAAGATTTTTTTTCTCTTTCTTCTTTTTTTTATGTGCAAACCTGTTTTTTGCCTAGACCGCCCTTTTTGGATTTTCAGCCTAGCTGGGTATTACTCTTTTTGTACTAAGATTTTTTTTTATTTATATATTTTTTTTATTATTTTTTTTTTTAGACATAGTACCTTCGGAGCTTATCACCGTTAACTGTGTGGACAAAGGGATTGCCGTCCAGGTCTGCAAGTTTCATGGCTCCTCCAGATAGTATCTTCTGCACTACATACGGGCTGATCCAAACGGGTTCCCATTTTCCCAGGGGGTTGTCTCTGGTAGGGGGATTCACTTTCAGCACTAAGTCACCCTCCTTGATGTCCCTGGCCTTGACCTTTTTGTCGAATGCTCTGGCCATTTCGCCTCCGGTAGGCTCGGGTGTATTCCATGGCCTTTAGTCTTCTTTCATCGAGCAGGGTCAACTCATCATGCCGGCTACGTAGCCATTCTACTTCGTTGACACTGTTTTCCAGGAGGACCCTTAATGACGGGATTTCCAACTCCACTGGTAACACTGCTTCCATCCCGCAAGTTAGGGCAAAAGGAGTTTCTCCTGTAGCTGTTCTGACAGACGTCCTGTAGCCCCAGAGTGCTAGGTGCAGCTTTTCGGGCCAGTCACGACCACGGGTGGCCATTTTACGGATAATCCGTTCGAGCGTCTTATTAGCAGCTTCCACGGCTCCGTTAGTCTGAGGTCTGTATGGGGATGACTTGTGGCGAGTGATTCTGAATTCTGACAGTAACCTATCGCAGTCTCCTTCAAAGTGCGACCCATTATCAGAAATGATCTCATTGGGCACCCCATATCTACACATTATGTTTTCCTTGATAAACTGGGCCACCTTCTTGGAAGTGAGGACCTTGTAGGACTTGGCCTCTACCCACTTGGTGAAGTAGTCGACAGCTACTAACACAAATTCATGCCCGTTGCTTCCTGTCGGGGCTATCTTCCCTATGACATCAATACCCCAAGTTGAAAACGGCCAAGGAGTCGTCATGCACTACAGGTCATGAGGCGGGAGATGGTTGAGGTTGGCAAATCGTTGGCATTTGTCGCATGCTCGGACATGCTGGACACAGTCTGTCTCCATGGAAATTCAGTAGTAACTCATTCTGAGGATCACTTGTATTAGGGCTCTAGCATTCATATGAGGACCGCAGGGACCATTGTGGACTTCAGTCATCAACTCTCTGGCCTTTTCTTGAGTGACACACAAGAGGAGTGGTCCTTGGTACCGTTTCTTGTACATGTTGCCTCCTAAAATGACATAATGGGAGGCCAACCTTTTCAGGGCTTGCAAGCTCTTGGCTCTGACACCTTCTTTCGGTTTGCCTTCTTCGTCTCTGAAAGCTGACTCTCCATCTTTGAGAAACTGATAAATTTGATTGTACCAGGGTTCCTTGATAGGCTCGGGTCCCAAGTCTACTTCACAACAGAAGGCCGGGGCTTCTCTTCTACCCACTCTGAAGGGTTTTATGGCTTTTCTCTCGGGGATCTCTACCAGTGAGGCTAGAGTAGCTAGGGCATCTGCGAATCTGTTCTTTTTCCTTGGCAAGTAGTGGAAAGTCACTTCTCTGAACTGTCCAGTCAACTCTTCCATATGGGCATGATACCGCTGAAGATTAGGGTCCACAGTCTTCCATTTGTTGGAGACCTGGTTGATGATCAGGGCTGAGTCTCCATAAACTTCGAGCTCCTTGACATTCCTCTCTAGGGCAGCTTCTAAACCAGCAATGCAGGCTTCGTACTCAGCAACATTGTTCGTGGCAGGGAGTTCAACTTAAGGGCTATGGGAGTGTGCTCATCTTTCGGATCGACCAGTAGCATCCCTACGCCATTTCCTCTTTTGTTAGCAGCTCCATCAAAGAAAAGATGCCATCGGTTCTCAGACTCAACTACGAAGATCCCTTCATCTGGGAATTGGGGTTCAGGCCCACGGTCCTCATTACTGGGGAAGTTCGCCAGATGGTCTGACAATGCTTGACCCTTGATGGCCTTTCTGGTCACGTAGTTGATGTCGTATTCTGCTAAGAAGAAGGACCACTTTGCTAGACGCATCGAAAGGGAAGGTTTATCGAAGATGTACTTGATGGGGTCCATTTTTGAGACCAAATTCACAGGGTGGGCTTGCATATAATGCTTCAGCTTGCCGACTACCTGCACTGGGCCCTGCACAAGTCTTTTCACATGCTGAGTAATTGAGTTCACTTCCCTGCAGCTTTCGGCTGACAAAGTAAATGGCGCATTCTCTACCCGAGAGTCTTTCTTCTCCTGAGCAAGCATAGCCCCAACTGCCGTATCAGTGACACTGAGATAGAGCAGAAGAGGTTTCTATCTATGCGGGGGGCATAGTACCGGAGGATGTACTAAGTACGCCTTGATCTGGTCAAAGGCATCCTGGCATTCTTCGATCCACTCTGTATCTACATTCTTCTTCATGAGCTTGAAGATGGGCTCGCACATAGTGGTCAACTGGTTGACGAAACGGCTAATGTATTGCAGTTTCCCATAAAGCTTTCGACTTCTATCTGGGTTTGAGGTGGCCTCATGTCCATAATGGCTTTGATCTTTCGGGGATCGACTTCGATACCTCGTTCCGTGACCATATATCCAAGCACTTTTCCCCTTGTCACTCCGAAGGTGCATTTAGCAGGGTTTAGTCTCATGGAATGTTGTCTTAGCCTCTCGAAGAACTTTCGCAGGTCAACAAAGTGCTGCCCATCCTCGCCTTTGGAGTGGATTATCATGTCGTCTACGTAGACCTCAATCTCCTTGTGGATCATGTCATGAAAAAGCGCGATCAGCCGCCCTTTCGATAAGTAGCCCCGGCGTTCTTAAGCCCAAATGGCATTATCGTATAGCAAGAAGTTCCCACGGTGTGGTGAAGGCTGTCTTTTCTTGGTCTTCCTCGGCCATCTTGATCTGGTTGTAGCCTGCAAAGCCGTCAACGAAGGATTTGACTTCGTAGTTGGCAGTGGAGTCCACCAGGATGTCTATGTTTGGCAAGGGGTAATCGTCTTTGGGGCTGGCCTTGTTCAGATCCCGGAAATCTACACAAAGTAACACCTTCCCATTGGCCTTGGTTACGGTCACAATATTGGACAACCATGTTGGGTACTCGATGACTCTGATGAATCCTACCCGCAGTAGCTTCTCAATTTCTTCTTTGACCTGTAGAGACCACTCTGGCTTGATTTTCCTCAGTTTCTGCTTTACTGGCTTAGCATCTGGTGCTAGAGGGATTCTGTGCTCCACTATTGAACTGTCTAGCCCCGGCATATCCTTGTACGACCATGCAAACACGTCCATGTATTCTCTGAGCAGATCGATCAGTCTGTCCCGTTTAACCCCCTGAAAGAAGCTTCCAATCTGTGTCTCTTTAGGTTCCTCGACAGTACCCAAGTTAACACTTGTCAAAACCTCCTCGGCAGCTTGGGCCCGGTTTTCCTCTTTTTCTGTAACCTGCTTAAAGATTTCTTTAATGTATTGTTCGTTTAGTGTGTTTGCATCTTGTTCAAATGATTCATTATTAACTGTTGTTAAGTTTTGAGTTAATTTATCATTTGTTAAGTTGGCAATAAGGGGATAATCAGAAAGATCTGTCATTTCATTCAAAGCAAAGGGAAAGATGACATTGATTACATGTTCATAATCCTCAGGCGTGAGGCCTTCGGATGACTCAGAGGACTGGAATTCAAAGATTCCCGACTCAACCGACTCTTGACCCTACGACTCTGGACCCTACACCACTTATTGACTCGAAGTGTTTGACGCAGGTTGGACTGGGGTTTACTCTTTCCTGCTGTTGCCCTGGGGAGTAGTAGTCTTGTCAGCATTCTTCAGAAAGTTGGAGACTTCAAACTGATCAAAAACTTGTCGGAAATCATTGGTAGGCCGGTACCTCGGAAAGATGGTGAGAGGAGCTAGAGTAGCTTGATGTAATCTCTCGGCGAGCTCGTCTGTGACAACTGGACTCATTGACTGAAGAGTCTGGCTCATCTTATCAATACACTACTGATAACTCATTTTCTCTTTACTGATCTTTGACACTACGACCTTGTCAGTATAGCCAACAGGAGGGTTGGCCTGGATAATGCTGATGAAGTTTTCTTCAGAAGGGACCTTGATTCTTCCTTGATTAGCCACGTATTCTATGGGCTTTCTGTATTCTGCTTCCAAATCTGCTAGCTTCTCATTGAACTTTACGATGGCAATGAATTCGGAATTCTCTGCTTCAAGAGGGTCACTGATCACAGGGATGTCAGGCTAAACTGTGCTTTGAATGACGGGTTCCTTGGCGGGCTCCTTGGCATAACTGACGTAGTAGTCAAACTTGCCTGAAGGCTCCCCTAAAGTTCCCACGCTCTTGTCCCCGGCTTCATGCCTTTCCTTTAATTTCTGCTGCGTGGACTTCCTCTTCTTCTTCTTCCTTGAAGGAGCGTCTTCATTAATCCATTCTTGATACTCATATTCCAGACAGTCTTCACAATCACATACATCATACCAGATGTGGGGCCTGGGTTGAACTGGAATGGCCTCTCCGACTGCTTGGTCATTACCATTGTTGATTACCATGTTGGCCATTTTGACACTGGAAAGCTAAGACTTGAAGACTTTAATGGGTTACTTGAGATCTTTATGCCGACAAACTGCTGTACCGGTGCTCTCACTCATTTCTTTCTCGCTGCGGGAAAGGGATAAGAGAGGTTTAGACTCGGGGTAGGTGTTTAGGCTGAAGTCTCAGGCAATATGCAAATTAAAAATCTTCCAGTTTACTTAAAACAGTGTCTTTTATTAATTTCTATTTGGTTGGAAAAGGGGTTCTGCCCTTCTTTTTCGCAACTACTCTAGATCCTGGATCAGTGGGTTCCGTCACTACGTCTATAAGCCCCTCGTATTCCACCTGTATTTCGACCTCCCAGGGTGGACAGCCCCGGGCGAGGGTCCTATAGGGCACGCGGATCCCACCGACCGAGAGAGAAGAACGCTCCTAATGGGTCTAGCAGGTCATAGGAACTTTTAACGCACGAGCGATGCGGATTATAGTCAAGGCAATACCGGGAAAGTCTCGTCTTTCAGCCTTAACAGAATTTCGGCAGAATTTCGCTTGTGCGATTGACGTTTTGACTTTTCGGTAACGTCCGAGAAGATAATAGGCATGGGTCGGGCGGTAAAAGCCGGATGACACAGTGTCACATTGAACTTCGTTGCATACGCCGTGCGTGAGTCAAAATCGAAGTCAATGCCAGGTTAAGATCTTGCCAATTTTTCCTTGTCGGAATTTTGGCAGAGCTTCGCTTGAGCGAAAGATCTTTTGGATTTTCTTGGCAAGGACTCGATCTTGACTCTTACGCATTCCGTGCGGGTCAAGGTCGAAGTCAATGTCGGAGTCAAGATTCTACCAATTTTTCCTTGTCGGAATTTCGGCAGAGTTTCGCTTGAGCGAAAGATCTTGACTTCCGTTATGAACTAAGGCTTGACCTTTACGGGGATATGCAACTAGACTATATGACATGGACTAAACCAAAAACCAACCAAAAGTCACGGTTTTTTGAAACGTGTAACACGGACTGTGCATCGGTCGACACTGGCTGCCATGGGGAGTTTGGGGTGATTCCGTGCGCGCCCGGGAGCATCGTAAGGCTGTCCGTGGATCAGCACTCAAAACCACCCCGGGTTTAAAGGGACGTGCGTGCAAAGTGTACAGGATATATAAGGTGCGCGTAGTGTGCGGTCTCCTAAAAATGTTCCTTTTTGAGTTAAAACAGAGATTTTCAGAAATGTGTTTTAAAGGAATGATTTTCGGGACGGGGGAAAATGCAACAGATAAGGCACGTACATTTTCTGGGAGCCCCGCCGCCTTGGAACCGAATAGCCCCAAGCCGCCAAGGCCGCCAGATTAACCTCAATTTTTCCCGGTGGAATTGCCACCGAGGCCGTCCTGGCCGTAATCCAAGGAGGATTGAGCCGTACGACTGCATGGATCAATTTTCCAGGTTCCACTCCTTTGCTATTTCAGGTTGTTTCCCGAGTTTTTAGACACCTTTTAGCCTTGAGAAGGCTTCCTGTTCAAAGTATGCACAATTCCCAAGATGCAATGCAAGGCAAAGAAAGCAAGCATGATAAACGGAATCCGCGATGGGAGTCTAACCCGCTCAAAGGGAAAAGCTTTCTTTTATGTTTTTTCGAAAAGTGATACCGGTACGTGGAATTGTTAAACCACCGTTTATCCCAAGCCCCGGGTTAGGGAGCGATACAGGAAGGTTAGTGGTTTCCACCTATATACCGGGTATCGTTTATTTTTATTTTTTTAAATGAAAGCTTTTCTCCTTTGGGATGTCCCCAGCGGAGTCGCCAAACTGTGAATGTGTGCCCAAATTCTAATTTTTTTTTAGATCTGATTCACGCGAGTTTGAAAACATCCAGTTTAATTTGAAAAACGGAGTCGCCACGCCATATTGATTTCCTCAAAACTTTGAAAAAAGGTTTTTATGGGTTCGGAGGTTAAGTTACCCCTTGGGAAGAACGGATCGTCGTTCACCCAAGGTGCCTTGCCATAGCAAGTCTTCCTAGATTCCGTTTATCGTGCTTGCTTGCGTGCTTTCTTGTGTGCATGTGTTTGAAAAGAGGGGGGGATGTCCCAAGTTGTCTTCCGGACGTACAAACCATTTATTGGTTGTCGCTCGAGATTCCTTGGATTTTGTGTGTTCGGGATTTTTTTCCCGTCCTCATCTTGGACTTGTGATCATCGCTTTTTAACCTTGGGACTTGTGTGATCGAGAGAAAGACTCTCTTTTATAGTCCAAAATGAGGTTCTTTAGGAAAGGAGTGACCTTAGCCCATCAATCCTACACCTTAAGACGATTGAGCTTATATAGATGCTTCATGCTCGTCTTAAGTGATAATCGGAGATATAGGTTCAAGGTTTATCCATTTCTAAAGAGATTGTGGCACCTTTAATGGAAGAAACGATGCAAAGATAGGATCTTTACACCGGTCCGTTCCGAAGGTTGCTAATGGGGACATGGGGGAATGCATGTAAAAATGACATTTTTAGTAAAAAGATGACATTTTTGGGTTGCAAAGGATGCATTTGATTTGCAAAGGATGCATTTTTATATAAAGACATAATTTTTATGCAAATGATGCATTTTTATGGTGGAAAATAGTATTTAATATGCAAAGGATGCTAATTTGATGATAAAAAGATGATCTTTGATGCAAAGGATGCATGAAGATGGGTTTTAGATGCAAAGGATGCAAGATATGATTTTTATATGCAAAGGATGCATTTTGAATATAAAGATTGTATTTTTATGAGCAAAGGATGCATAAAGATGACATTTTTATGTAAAAAAGGAATTTTTGGGTGCAAAGGATGCACCTTTGAATATCAAGATTACATTTTTAATAGCAAGTGATGCTTATTTCATGCAAAGGATGCAAAGGGAGAGGGGGATATGATAAAGATAGGATCTTTAATGATAAATGCCAAGTCCCAAGCAAGATAATGACAATATATGAATGCAATGAGCAATTAAATCACATAGAGCAAGTATAATGCAAGGTAAGGGAGTGAGAGGTTACCAATGGTGGTGACCTCTTCTTCTTTGGGTCTTGCTTGGTGGAAGGACCAACTTTGGAGGCTTCAAGGAGGAGGGAAGTTGCTTCTTGGCTTTCTTCAACCTCTTGATCTTGCAGTGGTGTTTTGGGAGAGTTTTGGAGCTGAGTATGGTGTATTGTGTGTGTTTTTCATATGTAAAATCGGTAGAGGAGGGCTCTATTTATAGGCAGTCTGGATAAGGCTAATGAAGCCGTGCGGCTAGGGGTTCTTGGCTAATGCAGCCGTGCGGCATTATTCTGTGTGACTCAGCATGTTTCTAGAATCATGCAAGGTGGCAATTCTAGAAGGTTTTTGGTATTAAGAAAAACGTGTTTCTTAATCTCCAAGCAGTCCCTTCAGCCCTTAGGATATTTGGAACAGTTCCGGAATTGTTCCGGAACTCTAGGAAAGTCCGGGGAATTACCGGGAAACTTATCCGGAAGGCATGAGCCAGATTTGGGTACTTACAGCACTTTAATTTTACTGAGGGGTAGTGTATGGGGAAGGAGAGTTGACTCGTACTCTTCCTCAAACAAAGTATCTGCGAAGCTTGCTTCCGTTCACGGGATTAACGAAAGGGTTTCCGTCCAAGTCTGCTAACTTCATGGCTCCTCCGGAGAAGATTCTTTGTACCACGAATGGTCCTATCCAGGTAGGCTCCCACTTTCCGAGGGGATTGGTCTGCGTAGGAGGCTTTTCCTTTAGCACCAAGTCGCCTTCTCTGATGTCTCGGATCTTGACTTTCTTATCGAATGCTCGAGCCATTCTGCTCTGGTAGGCTCGAGTGTGTTCCATGGCTTTCAATCTATGCTCGTCGAGTAGAGCAAGTTCGTCGTAACGGCTCTGTAGCCATTCGACTTCATTGATCCCGTTTTCCAAGAGGACTCAAAGGGATGGAATTTCCAATTCCACGGGTAACATTGCTTTCATTCCGTAGGTAAGTGCGAATGGAGTCTCCCCGGTGGCGGTTCTGACTGATGTTCTGTATCTCCAGAGGGCTAGATGTAGCTTTTTGGACCAGTCCCGACCTCTGGTGGTCATCTTTCTGATTATCATGGCGAGAGTCATGTTTGCTGCCTCTACTGCACCATTGGTTTGTGGTCTGTAAGGAGAAGACTTGTGACGCATGACTCTGAATTCGGTCAGCAGTTGGTCACAATCTCCCTCAAAGTGAGTCCCATTGTCGGATATGATCTCGTTGGGCACTCCGTATCGACACATGATGTTCTCTTTGATGAACTCGACCACCTTTTTAGAATTCAGTACCTTGTACGATCTGGCTTCTACCCATTTGGTGAAGTAGTCGGCTGCGACTAGAATGAACTCGTGACCATTGCTCCCAGGTGGAGTGATCTTGCCGATGACGTCGATTCCCCATGTGGCGAAAGGCCATGGTGTAGTCATGCAATAGAGTTCATGAGGAGGGATGTGATTGAGGTTGGAGAACCGTTGACATTTGTCGCAGCTTCGGACGAACTGGATGCAGTCTGTTTCCATAGATATCCAATAGTATCCCATACGGAGAATGATCTGTGTCAATGCTCGGGCGTTCATGTGCGGACCGCAGGTTCCGTTGTGAACTTCGTTCATTAGCTCGCTGGCTTTTTCTTTGTTTACACACCGAAGGAGTGTCCCTTGGTGGCTCTTCTTGTACAACATACCCCCCAGAATGACGAAATGGGATGCCAGGCGTTTTAATGCCATCATGCTTTTGGCTTTGATCCCTTCTTTGTATTTTCCATCTTCATTTGTGAAGGAAGCTTCTCCATTTTGGAAGTACTGGTATATTTGATTGTACCAGGGTTCGTTGATCGTTTCATTTTTTATTTCGATCTCACAACAATAGCCGGGTGTTTCCCGTCTGCCTATTCTGAGGGGCTTTACTGATTTCTCGCCGGGAATTTCGACAAGAGAGGCGAGGGTTGCCAGGGCATCTGCGAACCGGTTCCTGTCTTTTAGCAAATAGTGGAAAGAGATGTCCTTGAACTGAGCAATGAGCTCCTCCATTACGCGTGGTACTTCTGGAGGCCAGAATCTACCGTTTTCCATTTGTTGGATACTTGATTGATGATTAATGCTGAGTCTCCGTATACTTCCAGTTCTGAAATGTTGCACTCGAGGGCGGCTTCTAGACCGACTGCGTATGCTTCGTATTCCGCTGCATTATTGGTTGTTTCGAAATTCAGCTTGATGGCTATGGGAGTATGCTCGTCCTTGGGATCGACAAGGAGCATTCCAATACCCTTCCCTTCTTGGGCTCACTGCTTGGGAAGTCTGCCAGCTGATCTGCCATTACTCTGCCCTTTGTGGATTTTCTGACCATGTACTTGATGTCAAACTCAGCCAGGAAGAATGACCACTTGGCTAGTCGCATTGACAGGGATGGCTTGTCAAAGAGATATCGGACGGGGTCCATTTTGGAGACCAGGAGCACTGAATGTGACTGCATGTAGTGTTTCAGTTTCCCGACTACCCATACCAAGGCGGTACAAGTTTTTTCTAATGTTGAGTAGATGAGTTCACTTCCTTGAAGCTTGACTTACGAAGTAGATTGCATGCTCAACCTTGGAATCTTTACTGTTCTTGTGCCGGCATTGCTCCGATTGACGTGTCTTACTCGCGATATAGGAGTAGTGGCTTGTCTTCATGTGGCAGGCACAAAATTGGGGGATTCACCAAGTAGGTCTTGATTTTCTCGAAAGCTATCTGGCACTCGGAGTCCCATTTGATGTCGGCATTCTTCTTCATCAGTTTGAACATGGGCTCGAAGAGAGATGTCAATTGGTTGATGAAGCGACTGATGTACTGAAGTCTTCCCATAAAGCTCTTTACTTCTGTCAAAGTCTGAGGCGGCTTCATGTCGATGATGGACTTGATTTTCTTAGGATCGGCTTTGATACCTCTTTCTGTAACCATGTATCCCAGTACCTTGCCACGCTTGACGCCGAAGGTGCACTTCGCAGGGTTCAATCTCATGGAGTGCTTTCTTAGTCCGTTGAAGAACTTTCTCAGATCTTCCATGTGCTGCATGTCTGATCCTCTGGAGTGGATGATCATGTCGTCGATATATACTTTGATTTCTTTGTGAATCATGTCATGGAAGAGGGCTGTTGCAGCCCGCTGGTAAGTAGCCCCAGCGTTCTTTAGACCGAACGGCATGACCGTGTAGTAGTATGTACCCCACGGGGTGGTGAAAGCAGTCTTGGCTTGATCTTCCTCGGACATTTTGATCTGGTTGTATCCAGCGAACCCATCCACGAAGGACTTTACTTCGAAATTTGTCGTGGTGTCGACTAGCATGTCGATGTTAGGCAGTGGGAAATCATCTTTAGGGCTGGCCTTGTTGAGATCCCGGAAATCCACACAGCATCTGACCTTTCCATTGGCCTTGGTGACCGTCACGATGTTGGAAAGCCAGGTCGGGTACTCAATCACTCTGATGAAACCATCTCGGAGCATTTTCTCAATCTCTTCTTTCACTTGCAAGGACCACTCTGGCTTGATCTTGCACAGCTTCTGTTTAACAGGCTTGGATTCGGGATCCAGGGGAATTCTGTGCTCCACGATCGAGGGATCGAGTCCTGACATGTCCTGACCAGGCGAACACGTCAACATACTCCCGGAGGAGGCTTATCAGGGCTTCTTTTTCTGCATCGGCGAAGAAACTGCCCACTTGTATCTCTTTAAGCTCTTGCACTGACCCCAGGTTCACTTTGGTCATAACCTCTTCGGCAGCTTGGGCCCGGTTGTCCTCTTGGTTAACTACACGCTTGAGAACTTTCTTAATGTATTGTTCATTTAATGTGTCTGCTTCTTTATCAATTGAGTTATTAACGTCTTTTAAGTTGTTTGTTAACTTATCAGTTGTTAAAGTGGCAATGAGAGGATACTCCGAAAGGTCGACTTTTCATTAAACAAGAACGAAAATACATGGTTGGCTACATTATCATAGTCTTCCTGGCGTAAGGTCGTTGGACGACTCGCAGGACTCGGACTCTTACAAGGACCGACTCGCAGGGTTCGAGGCCGGGTTTAGGAGATGTGGGTGCAGCCCGGCTTGTCTTCCATTTCTTTCGGCTTGCCCTTGATCCGGTGAAAGTTACCCAATTCTTCGATGGCATTGCTGGATGCTTGATGAGGGTTCGGGGATCGAGAGGCTTGACTTCGCTGTCCCAATCATGGCGATCATGCTATTTTTGGAGCCTGTGTCAATCAGGTTTGGCACCTCCATGACTTCTTCAAAAGACTCTGTAGAGCCGGTCCACCGAGAGCGTCTTCTATGAATTCCCGGTTCCTTCGTTTGGAGTTACTGTCTTGAATGTGGCCTCGGCGGCTGACCCGAACAGTCTGTTTCCCATGGAGAGTGCCTTGAGCTGCTCCTCCAAGTCTGAGATTCCCTTGAATGTGTACTCGTGCTGAACCGTGGTGGCAATTGGTCCATGTAAAGTTGTGATGTCGAGGAACGCTCCCCTTATCGGATTAGCCTTGAGTCCTCCGAATTGCTTGAGATCCCGTGCTAGCTGTTCCATCCTTTCGTAGTCTCGGTGCCGACTATCCATGCTTCTTTCTCATCTTCATCAGCCCACCGTCGGTCCCCTCTCTCCTGCCGGTTCCCTTGTCGGTCCCCTCGGTTCTGCTGGTTCCCTTGTTGGTCCCCTTAGTTCTGCTCGGTTCCCTTGGCGGTCCCCTCACCGTCGGTTCCCTTGGTGAAGTAATGAGCGAGGTCGAAGTTGTAAGGTCGGAGGTTGGGTGTGCCGTCGGAGGTTCCCCTTTTATGGGCTGCTGCCTTGGTGCGGGCGAGCCTTTTGTTCTCCATGATGTCAGTCGGTGTTGGCTCGTAGCCAAGCCCCTGGACCGTGGTGTGGTCCTTGACTTCGATGACTTGGTGTTGGCCCTGTAACCTTTTGCCGAGCCCCAGTCCTGGGATGAAATTCATGAGTTTCATCATCTTCATGGCAGGAGGGATCTTGTCGTGAGACAGTGGAAGGCCCACGTTGCATATTTGGATCTTGGAGGTCCCCAGAGTGAATCCAGTTAATGTCATGTCGTCACTATGCTTGATTTCTAACACTGGAATGTCGTTGGTGCTAGTCCCCTCGGTGGTGACGCTGTCGCCGTAGACTGTGGTTAGCTCGTTGCCTTGGATGAACTTGAGGCACTGGTCAAGGGTGGATGCCACGCCATTGATTTGATGCAGCTAGGGACGCCCCAGGATGGCTGTGAAGGTGATTGGAATGTCCAATACTTGGAATTTGGTGGGGATCATCCGCTTGCCGAACCAAATATTAAGAGTAGCAACCCCGAGAACAAGACGGGAAGTAGAGTCATAGGCCTTGACGTGTGGATCAAGGCTTCAGATCCGTAGGCTTGATGTCAAGGTGTCCATCATCTTGGCGGGCAAGACATTCATTCCGGAACCTCCGTCTACCAACACGCGGAAGGCGACGCTCGTCCACTGGATCAGAATGTAGAGCGGCTCATTGTGATCGCCCCAAATTTTGGAAGGTCCAAATCTGAAGGTGATAATGTTGCCATAGTGGATGTTGCCAATCATCCGAATGACTTCATCCGTGGGTTGCGTCCACGGGGACCATGGTACGGGCCAGGCTTTCCTCTAGCTTGAGCTTGTGAGGATAAGAGGATGTGAGCAGGGACCAAAGGGAAATGTTCGCCTGGGTTTGCTTGAGCTGAGTGAGAATCGGGTCCTCTTTCACGGAACTTGTGTCTTCGGGCAGACTGGGTTGCGGTTCTGGCTCCGCAGGCTTTTTAGTGGCCTTAGGTGGTAATGCATGGATTTAACCCGATCGGGTTAGAACGCTGACATCAGGTTTGGTTCCTTCTGAACAGGCGGCTCTGAGTTGAGCCATAGTTAGAGGAGGATTCCTCGTAGCATAGGGTCATATGTCTTCCCTCAACTCATTGATCAGATGTATTCCCGGGAGCTTCGGCAAGCTTGACGGATTCTGTCCCGTGATACCGGCTTGGGTGCCTCCGCGGGAGGTAGTTTACGGATTGACGCACTGCTCGAACGTCGTGCGCAACAATGGGTTGCCTCGAATCCGAACCGTGCGTTGCCGACCCTCCGGGAGGTTGGAGAGTTCTTGGTTCAGCGAACAGCCTCCTTGATCTCTTCACGGTATACCGCGCTCCTTTCCTTCTTGCCGAGCATACTCAGGCATTCGGAGTTGGGTCCGGCGATACTCGTGGTTTGCTAATTTTCCTCCGCTCGCCCGATCAACTTTCTTGCAAATGGAGCTCGTGTCGAGAGTTAGTGCCTGCGTTTCTTCCCACGTGAGAATGGCCGCGCTTCTTTGAGCTGCGTGTGGCGCCTAGGTAAACCTCCATCGGGGAGAGTTTTCCTTCGTTTTATCCGAGTGGCGGGTATGTCGAAAGGTGAGTACACGGCTTCCGAACATCTCGCCCATGTGACCGGTTGTCGTCCCGCTGATCGTTTTTGTAAACGAATGCCGCAGTCTGTGGAATTTCCCTGAGTAGTTGTTCGAGACGAATTTCCATCTTCCTCTTGTTTTTTAATAGACCTTCCTCCCTAAGTTGGCCTTTAAGTTTGAGTGCGGAAATGATCCGTCTCCATCCTCCCAGGACCCTTGGGATTCCAGTTTTATTGACCTCATGCCCGGCTTGGAAGAGAATGGTTTCATCGTCTTCGTCGTTGCTTTCACAGAGAACTTGCTTTACTCGGGGAGAGAAGCGTTGGTATTCATTCTGTTGTGCCGTTCCATCTCCTAGGTCATCGGGACCGTTGACCACCCTCGCCTGGCAGAGGGGGTTGGATGAGAACAGACGGTAGTTGATGAAGTTACCGTGAGCAAAACCCCTGAGGTCGAACTGGTCTAGAGTGGCCTCTAGCCTTCTGTCTGAAGTTGCTTGTGACACTTTAAGGGCTTAGTCCCTGTAGGTCTTCCGAGCTTGGTTTTCATCCCAGAGACGGTTTTCTTGAGCGGCTAGTTCCATGATGGCTTTCCTTGCGAGGGCTATGAAACATGAAAGGATATTCAAGGAAGCTGAAATGATGATCCAAAAATTCCATAATGTTAAAAAGGCCTTAGCTTTAGCTCATGAGGAAATTTCTCAGTCTAATACGGAGAAAACTGTAATGAGGTCTGAAATTTCTAATCTTAAAGACCGAATTAAAAGTATGTCTCCTATTGTTGATCAAAACCGCATCCTAAAACTAAGGTTACTGCACTTCAACTTAGGAATGATGATTTGGTTGCCCAGAATCTCGACCTCCAAAAGGTCATTGATGGGTGGACCAAGTCACAAGTCACATTGGATCAAATCTTAGATTCCCAAACGATCAGTGTTAAAGAAGGTCTGGGATTTCAAATAGGTGAAAAGGAGAAGTGTGCATCTTGTTGTGAAAAGGATGAGGAAATTTCTAAACTAACTAAAGAAATTCCTAAGGAGAAGCATGCTATTTTTAAGGGTAAATGACAGGAACAAAAGGCTCCACTTAACTTCCATTATGTCTACCCAAAGAAACAGTTTGGAAAAATTCTCAGATGAAAGGAAAAGATTCTGAGAGTGAAACCGCAGAGGAGGTTTTTTACGCAGCTAACCGCACCTCTACTTCAACCGCACCTGGTGGAGTAGGTGGTGCAGCCAACCGCAAGGCTGACAGCCATTCTTCTTCAACCGCACCTCCTGCCTTCAAAAGTAAGGGGAGCGTTCCTAGAAAAACTGCGGTCAAACCAAAGATACCTACCTTTGTCAAGGCTAAAACCGCAGTTCACAAACTGCATGTTGATCCTAAGAAAAGTAAGGAGTTAGTAAAACCTCATGTAGGTCATAGCAATCATAAATGTTCTGTGTGTGATGGTTTAGGTCACAAGGCTGTAGAATGCCTTTTACAATTCACACCCAACGCCAGGAAGAGTAACCCTCCTTCTATCAAACAGGTGTGGGTCGTCAAAAGGTGCTAACCTCAAGACCCAAAGAATAAAGGGGACCTCATTTTAAATGTTTATCTTTCAGGTCCTTTGCTTAATGGCTGGTCACTCTAAGGATAATGAGTGGTATCTTAACAGTGGCTGCTCAAGACATATGACTGGAGATAGATCTTTACTAGAAGATGTCATTGAAGCAAGTGGTCCATCTATAACCTTTAGTGATGACAACAAAGGCAAAACCATTGGGTATGGTGTAATAAGGAGAGGAAACCTAACCATTGAGAAGGTTTCTCTTGTTGAAGGACTCAAGCACAACCTCCTTTTAATTTCTCAATTCTGCGACAAAGAAATGCTTTGCAACTTCACTTCTTCAAATTGCTTTATTAAAGATAGCATTTCCAGAGTCACCCTACTCACAGGGATTCGTAAGAGTAATATTTACATTATCGATCTAAATTCTGCATCTAGTATTACTAATCTCTGTTTTGTAGCTAAAAATGTGAGCGAGAATAGTTGGCTATGGCACAAGCGGTTGAGCCACTTGAACTTCAAGTATCTAGCAAATATTGGAAGGGAAAACCTCGTTCGTGGTTTACCCAAAGTGGCTGACCACCATCCAGAGAAATGCAGTGCATGTCAACTTGGTAAACAAACCGCATCATCTTTCACCAGCAAGACCGCTCCCTCAACTGCAAGATGTTTACAATTGCTTCACATAGATTTGTTTGGACCCGTCACCACTGCCAGCATTGGAGGAAATAGATATACTTTAGTGTTAGTCGATGATTATTCAAGATATACATGGGTTGAGATGATGATCACTAAGGACGATTGCTATGAAATCTTAACCTCACTCTTTAGACGGCTCCAGACTCAAAAAGAAGACGACATCGTTAGTGTGAAATCAGATAATGGAATAGAATTAAGAACAATGGTGTTGCTCAGTATTGTGATGACCACGGGATTGATCACAATTTTTCAACTGCTGGTGTTCCACAACAAAATGGGGTTGTGGAAAGAAAGAACAAGACGTTGATTGAGGCTGGAAAGACAATGATATCTGAAGCCAAGCTGCCTCAGTATTTCTGGGCTGAAGCAATCAATACAACATGCTTCACTCAGAACCACTCCCTCATCAACAAGACCTACAACAAGACTTCATATGAGCTTTAGAGAGATAGAACCCCCAACATTGCTTTCTTCAAGATCTTCGGCTGCAAATGTTTTATCCTCTACAACGGAAGAGAAAATAGAGGTAAATTCGGATCCAAGGCTGATGAAGGTATCTTGGTTGGGTATGCAAAACATTCTAAAGCTTTTCGTGTTTTCAATAAAACTAGTTTAAAAATAGTTGAGTCTGTCCATGTTACTTTTGATGAACATTCTCTTCTTGAGCCACATATGGCTCCAAATGTTGCTGATGATTTTATTGAGCATAATGAAACAGGTGAAAGATCTAGAACCGCACTTGAAACTCAACCGCAAAATCCAGCACCCTCAACTGAAATTCCATCAGATCAAAATTATCAAACCGCACCTGAAGTTTCCACTCCAGATGGAACTGCAAGGGAAGACGTTGTTGAAAATTCACCCATCTAGCTTATTGAACCTCTTCGTCAACTTACCTTCCATGACTTCGTCGAAGGATCTAACGATGTTCCAATTGAAGATCTTCAGCAAACCTCAGCCCAACCAGACTTACCCCCGGAGGTTAGAGAAGTCAGCAGTCACCCCCTCACAAATATGATTGGTGATCTGTTTTCCGGTGTTCAAACAAGGAGATCAAACTATGATGGCATACATCCTTGTTATCTCAAATTGAACCCAAGAAGATTGATTAAGCACTCCAAGATTCCAGTTGGGTCGTTGCTATGCAAGAGGAACTCAACCAGTTCGAAAGATGCAAGGTATGGACATTAGTGCCTAGACCTCAGGATCAAGGAGTGATAGAAACAAAGTGGGTGTTTAGGAATAAGATGGATGAGAATGGAAGCATCAAAAGAAACAAAGCAAGATTGGTAGCACAAGGATATAGGCAAGAAGAAGGAATCAACTATGACAAAACTTTTGCTCCAGTTGCAAGACTTGAAGTAATCAGAATGTTCCTTGCCTACGCCTCTTTCAAGCAGTTCAAGTTATATCAAATGGACGTAAAGAATGCTTTCCTCAACGGTGAACTTCAAGAGACAGTGTATGTTGCACAACTGCCTAGATTTAAAGACTCCAAATTTCCAAATCATGTCTGCAAACTCCAGAAAGCTTTGTATGGACTAAAGCAAGCTCCAAGGGCATGGTATGAGACTCTATCTAAATTTTTACTAAAAAAATGATTTAAACGCGATAAAATTGATACAACTCTTTTTATTGCCAAATATAATAATCATTCCCTACTTGTTCAAATATATGTTGATGATATTATCTTTGGATCTACTAATGAGTTACTTTGTAAGCGTTTTGAGAAGCTAATGAAAAGAAAGTTTGAGATGATCATGATGGGAGAATTAACATTCTTCCTTGGGATTCAAATCAAACAATGCGAAGAATGAATCTTCCTCAGCCAAGCCAAATACACCAGGAGTTGATAAAAAAGTTTGGACTAGAGAATGCAAAAGCATACGATACTCCAATGGCCACCGGCAATAAGCTAGATAAGGATCTAAAAGCTAAGAAGGTTGATCAAACCTTATATCGAGGTATGATTGGCTCATTACTTTATTTAACTGCTGGTAGGCCAGATATCATGTTTAGTGTCTATGTATGTGCTCGCTATCAAGCAGATCCTAGAGAAGCACATTTAAGTGCAATCAAGCGTATAATTCGATATCTCTCTGGAACTACTAACCTTGGACTTTGGTACTCCAAAGATTCGAATTTCGATCTTGTAGGTTATTCAGATGCAGATTATGCAGCTTGCACCATTGACAGAAAAAGCATTAGTGGGACTTGTCATTTTCTTGGGAATAGACTAGTTGCTTGGACCAGCAAGAAGCAAGCCTCAGTTTCAGTGTCAACCACAGAGGCTGAATACATTGCTGGTGGAAGTTGTTGCTGTCAAATCCTTTGAATGAAGCAATAGTTGGTGGACTATGGAATTGATGAAGGAAATTGCCCAATCATGTGTAACAACAGATCAACAATTTCAGTCTCCAACAACCCTGTCATGCACTCAAAGACCAAGCATATTGATATCAAGTATCATTTCCTCAAAGACCATGTGGAAAAGGGGAATATCCATCTAGAGTATGTGGGGACAGACAACCAGATTGCTGATATCCTTACCAAAGCTCTAGACTCCAAGAGGTTTTCATTCCTCAGAGGAGAAATTGGTATGCTAGAACTTAAATAAGTCCATACTTTTTATTCACTAACTTGTGTGTTAAGTATGTGGAATTTAGGTTGAAATTCCTGTTGAGGATTCAAACCTCACCCCTGTTGAAACCGCGTGTACAAAACCGCATGCTGTCAACCGCTTGTAGCTAAATGCCATTTCCAAACCGCTTGCTGCACGCCTGACCGCATGGATCTCAACCGCGTTTCAACTTAGAGTAATTTTTGTTTATTTTTAACCTTATTTAAAAAAAATTGTTCAAATTCTTTTATTTTGCATGACTAACACATGGACCAGTATGTTTTCTTTATTTATTTTTTGTCCATATTTTGGCATAAGGGTATATTTGCAAATATTTTCCCACGTTATTTCAAATTTTAAATGCATTTAATGCAAAAGGAACATTGGCATTTAATGGCCTTCGTGTCAGCCGTAATTGACTGATGTGTAGAAGCTGAAAGGGTGCAACATTTACAATGATTCACTATGTGGGATAGTGGAATTGTCCCTTCAGCTGCCTCAACCCTCAAAACTGCCTATAAATAGTGATGACCTGCCTCAATTCAAACTTTTTCAACTGTCATCTCTGCCATTTCGTACTTTCATTCTACCAAACTCACTTTCTCTCTCTAAACAAAAACCTTCAAATTCTCAAATATTTTCTTTATAATCTGCAAAATCAATGGCACCCAAGAAACCCTTCACTGATATGGTATGTTAATAGAACCCTAATCTCTTTCATTTTCTGCATATCTTCTTTCTTGAATCTGCCATTGATGACCTTTGAAGTTTCGAACACCATGAACTGATTTTTGTCCATATTTGCTTTATTTCTCAATCATTTCAGATGAAATTAGTTGGGTTTTATTTGGATTATGACTTTGATTCTATTTATGTACTTTATTTCATGATCAATACATGTTTTGCTCACTGATTTCGCAAATTTCAGTTTCAAGTTTTCGAAAACCCACTTGGTGTTCTTGGCTATTTCTTGATGATTCTGGGCAAAGTATGAATTTTTATTGTTATATTGTTAATCTACTGTCCAATGTGATCATTTTAATATGTTATTTGTTGATTTTAATTGATTTTTGATATTCTCTGTTCTTCATGTTCTTCGTGTTCCTCGTGCCTTCAAACGACTGTTCATATGCTTTTCAGAAATTTTTTCATGTTTTGGATTCCTTGATTCTTGAATCTTGTTTTTCATACTTAGAAATTTTTTGAAAACTTTGGATTTTATCTTTGCATTTGAACCGCTTCTCACTTCTCAACCGCATGCTTCATTGGTTTGAAACTGCAAGCTTTCAATCGCTTATCTTTCTTGTTTCAAACCGCATGTTCATTTTAGTAGTAAACCGCATGTTGGTAACCGCATATATTCATCTTTTGAAACCGCATACTGCTTTATACTTCAGTTTGAATTTACTTAAGTATTACTTAGTATATAGGCTGGAAACCAAAAACTTCCCCAACAGGCACTTCTTGGAAGTATGGGATAACTTTGGATTACAATGCCACGTACTAGTAATTATATTTTTGTATTTTCTTATTTATTTCCCTGCCTTGTATTCACAGTTTCCTTGGGGTTTGAAATTTTTCACTTTTCTAACCGTACTATTGCTAACTGCATGAGTGCTCAAACCGCTTGTGAACTGTGAATCTATATAATGGATCTAACTTGAATGTTTTCCTTTGTAGGATTCTCAATTTTTTCTTCCAGGCTGGGAAATCAATGAACCAAAGTTGATATCTGATGCTCTAGGCAGAGAGCTGATCAGGAGGATGGATGCTTCTGGAATCCTTCCCCTCTTCACCAAGAAGCAATCTTATATGATTCCCATGTTCGTGGACCAGTTCTATGCAAATGCCAATCCAGGACAATGAGAACTTGAAGATGGACGTAAGATCAACTGCCTGACTGTCACTGTTGAAGGCTTTGATGTCACTATAGACTATCTGGACATCCGAAGCACTTTCGAGTTCAACGTTCCGGGTGCCCCTGACTCTGTTGTCCAGGAGTTTATGGATGCAACTGCCTCTACAACTACTGGTCTCTCCACTTTGATTGGCTATTACAAGAAGAAACCCAAAAAAGCAATTGGTGAGCTAATGAGCCACCTTTGTTTCCTAGTAGGGAAGTCTGTGTGTGGGAAGACTGGAAACCACAACAACTTCACCACTCAGCAGTGGATGTACTGCAGTGCCATCTATAATGGAATCAAACTCCATTGGCCCAAGATTCTTCTCAGGGAACTTGCTAACAGTATTGACACTTACCAGTCCAAGACAAAGCATGAAGATACAAGATGGAGACCTTTCTGCAGGCTTCTAACCGCCTTCTTTGCCAGCTACCACCATCTGGAAGAATTGAGGATCTCCAACCTAGAACTGTCTGTGCATTGGGGTACTGAAGAATCCCTAGGTCTAAGGGTTTGCCACAACTTCAGATACTCCTTTGGCAATGATAAATACAAATCCCTCTATGAAGCTGACACCTTTCAACCCAAGGAGTTCTATGTTGAAATGACTCCTGAGACCGCAGTCCAAGGTATAGGCAAAGCGATCAAGAAGGCTTCAAGGAAGAGAAATCCTGCTAATGAACCACCTTTGAAGAAGACCAGAACTGCACCAGCCAAACCGCGTGCTACCACTGCTGTTGGTGCTGGTCCAAGCACGAAGGGCAAGAAGAAGATGAATTTAGTGGATGAGGCTGAAGAAGAAGAAGAAGAAGAAGAAGAAGAAGAAGAAGAAGAAGAAGAAGAAGAAGAAGAAGAAGATGCAGGGATTGCTTCTTTGATTGCAAGAGAAAGAAAGGCCAGGCTAACCAAGGATGCTTTGGACAAACTATCCCAAGAGGATTTGGCTGATTACTATAGGGATGAGTTGGCCAGGCTAGAGAAGGAAGCAGCTAAGAATAGGGCAGCAAAAGGAAAGTCAGTCGCACCTATTCCTCAACCACAACCGCAGCTCATTCCCCAAACTCAACCGCCTCCACCTCCAATCACCCAATCAAACCCCTATCCAATCACCCATTCAAACCCCTATCCAATCACCCATTCACTCCCCAATTCAATCACCTAACTCATCACATGCCAAATCTCCTTCACCCAAATTGCAACCCTCCCCTCAACTGCTTAGAGCTACAACCGCTCAGGGGGAGAATCTGTAGATACCCCATTCTGAACCTATAATTCATGATTACACTACTCTTCATCTCTCTTTTGTGTTTTGATGAAAGCATATCAGTTTTGTCAAGTTTTGTTAAGAGTCTAACTAAACTCGTTAGTTTTGGACCTAACTGCCTAACGGAATAACTAAAGAGGACAAAATAATCATCAGACTAGTTGTCCCGCGTGGAACAGGCATTACTCGCGCGAGACAACCCCTCTGCAGGATGTGCAGAATCACTTTCCTTCTCCGTTTCAACCTCTTTCTTGATAAATCTTATCATCATCCGGTTCTCCAATAGCATTTTAGTTCTGGAAGCTTCCTAGGGTGGTTTCCCTCTGCACCTTTACCTCTCCAACCTCCTATAAATACTGGATGACTTTCAGTATTTCAGAGGTCCCCGATCCCCGATCGAAAACACATAACACACACATTTTGTGGGTTTCTCTCCCTGAAAGATTCCTACAAAATCTCCCTAAATTATCTAAAGTTTGTTTATCAACCTTGTTGATCAACAAACATCGAAGAAAGAATCAAGGACTGAGGCGAAGATCTGTCTGCATCAAAATTCGAATCTAGGATTAGTCGAAACTCTGTCTGAATCTCTTCTCAAAAGGTAATCATCCTTTAGCTTCCGTTTCTCTTCTCAATCCCTCTATTGATTTTAGAGTAGTGTAATCTTATCAAAAGGATTAGCCTAGAGTCCCTTCAATTCATGGAGGCGATCTCGAAGCATACGATCTGATATTCCTAATTAACAAATTAATTAGGATTTATTTATTTCTTCTTATTGTTCTTTGAATTGATTAGATTAATAACACCCAGTTAGCAAGACCAATCTTTGGATTGGGTGGAATTGATGCTCCTTGACCTACCCATTCCATAACTTAACCCCCGAACCCTTGAATCTCTTGAAATTAAATTTAAAAGGTTTTTTTTATTGTTTTCCATCAATAAATAATAAGTGGCGACTCTAGATGTTAAAAATTCACCATCGCTACAGTGGTGACTCTGCAGGGGATAATTAATTAAGAGGGTTAGACTTGCGTTACAATTGGGTGTTATTAATCTTTTCAATTTTCTGTTTAAAAAATTGATTTTTCTGAATTTTTTCGGATTTTTTTGTACTGTTTTCGTCAAAAAAAAAAATTAACTGCTAGACTGATTGTCCAGCGCGGGACAAGGTTGTCCCGCGCGAAACTAATATTCGCAAAGAAAGGTCTGTTTTGGCGGCGGCAATATGAAAAAAAGAAAAGAAGGATTTTAGGTCAAAGTTTGACCGCAGGACAAAATTAAAAGCCTTAGTTGACTTTCTTCAATAGTTGACCATATTAAAAAAAAACAGTCTCAGAAAACTTTAAAAAAAATCCAGAAAAATTAAAATAAATGTTATTTCTATTTTGCTTGTATTAATTTTATTTTGCAGGGTAGAATAATTCATTTATATTTGAACTGTATACTTACGTGAGATTGGATTATTTTAATTTTTACCGGTCATTGGTTGACTCGGGCTTTGTAATCAATTAATTTGATTATCTCTCTCTCTACTCTTTAAGTGGAACTACGACGGCCTGAGTCTTCCTAAATTTGGGAGAAACGTAGGCAACCACTTAGTGCGGCCATTATCTGTTTTCTTTCATTTTTTAAAAAAATCTCTATTTTCTCTATCACCTAGTTGTACTCTCACACACGCGCACTCATGCTATATCTGTCATTGTACTACATATCCCGATTAACCCGGGACCCACACTAAGGACGGATGACGGTAATCACCTAGTTGCCGATCTCTCTGAAGTTGAATCATCCCACTCGACGTATTCAATCCACCTAGATTGTCATATCGCGGAGAGCCTAGCCTTCCAGCCCTGCATCACCACATATCATGTAGATTGTCTCTTTAAGAACACTCCGTGATCGGTCGGTTTTGACTTGATAATCTTTCTTGTCTTTGACCAAAATAAAGCTAATGTAAAATTGACTATTGAGAAAGGATTCGGAAAAGTCCCTTCGGAAAAAGAAAAAGTCCCTTCAGAAATGTCCCTTCGGAATGACCCTTTCGGAAGACCCTTTAAAAAAAAAAAAAAACTTTCTTGAAAAATGATTTTACATGCTTTATTTTACAAATAATAGTCAATTACTGAGTCCCTAGGTTTGGTTCGAATTACGTATACCTGTAAGATTTACCTAGGAACGGATCTTTGTCCATCCGACCATGAATTTGGGAAATAAAAAGAAAAAAATCCATCTCTTCGAATGGTTGTCTCGTGTGAGACTACCTTGTCTAGAGCGAGACTTTATTCGCAGAATGTGTGTCTGTGATTGATAATCGATGTGCGCTCTCTCCTTGAGTCAAAACTCCGTCTCTAATAAAAATAAAACTTCAAAAAAAATCGCTCATGAGGTAATTTTTACCATCATCCTTTTTCTCCATCTAGGATCGTTTGGGGCTAATATTCTAAGAGGCGTTTCGTTGGGATATCTCTAGTTCATCTCTAAGGTCGTCAAGCTCCCTTACCTCTCCAATGGCAACTACTCCGTCTACTCTCTATGCAAGTGGTACCCCCAAAGAGGATAAGCAAGTCATAGAATTCACATCCAAGGAAATCAAGACTCTCAAGAACCATCTCGAGCAAGAAAAAATGGCTCATATTCAGCAAATTGCCACCCTCGAGGCAAAACTCAACAAGCTAGAAATCATGGAAACCATGGATCCAAGAGACAAGCACACTCAAAGCAATGACCCTTCTTTGGATAATAATGGCTCTACCTCTAAGGCCAGCCAAACCACTAACGAACGTGAACACAAAGAGGTTGAGTCAATCATTAAGGCATGTATCACTGATGTGTGTTCCCAAATGGAGTCCAACATAAGAGCCCAAGTGGAAGTCGAATTAAGGGCCCAAATCAAGGATGAATGTCAAACCCGCACGCAAGCACAACAAAGGTACTATGAAGAAAAGATCAAGATACTTCGCAAAATGGTCGAACTCAACGAGGAAAGGTCTCGACACGACAAGGGAGGAAAATATGGAGATCATGCTCACTTTAAGGAATCCAACCAAGAAAGGCTCCATGACCTTAGTAGATTCACCAATTCTAAATCATTTGTTGCTCCCCATCCTGAAACAAAGCGAAAAGATAGATGATATGTCCAATTTGAAGGGATTACCCAAGAAGGTCTCTTTAACAAAGGCAAGAAGGACTCTCTTACAAAGAAGAAGAGTCAAGTAATACCAATGAAGAAAAGAGGATTCCTCAACATCCTCTTACAATGAAGCCTGAATGGCAACGCAAATAAAGAAGACTTTCAACATCCATCCATAAAGAGAAATGTTTAGCCTTAAGTCGTACTAATGATTGGCTTTTTTTTCAAACTCGTTAAGAAATTTCTAGATGATGCAAGGTCCATTAAAAGTAGAACAACTTTTCTAGATCTTTGAGCCATATAGCGTTCTTTGTTGAGGCTAGGGGCTTCCTCTTAGCCATTCTCATACACACTCTTGAAATCCAAGCATCAAAACTGGGGCTTCCTAACCTTTTCTCCCAGTCAATCTCTACTCAAACTCTTAAGAGTAATAAAATATGAATTATGAGCTTTCTCCTTTTCACTTCTCACTCTCATCATTAGAGAATATTACTCCTCCAAAAAGAGTCAATGCTTGAATCACCTTTCAAAAAATAAAGTCTGTCTCTCCTCAACTAAACTTGAGATCACATCTTTCTCCTTAATGAGATTCTTCCAATTGAGTCCCCTTCGAGTAAACATACTTTTCAAAAAAAAAAGTGGCTCGCTAGGTTGAAAACTCGTAAATAGCGGCCTAGGCAAAAGTTAGAGCACAAAAACAAAAGACGCAAAACAGATGCCCGCTAGATTGAAAAACCGAAAGGGCGGTCTAGGCAAAAACCAGGGTGCGTCACTAAAGAAAAAAAATCAAAGGGAAAAAGGAGGGGATCCTTCTTCAATTCACGCAGCCTCACAAGCCTATTCATGAAGTCATCTGCAGCATTCAAGAAGTCTTGGGGCTTAGTGTCAAGAGAAGCCTTGGAAAATACGCGCTTTGGATTAGGCAACATAAGTTCTACATAGCAAAAGCCATTGGAGTGGCTTAGACCTTGTTCAGTCAATGATCATCACATGAGAAACTTGGAGCTTGACGATGAAAAAGTCCTGCGACAACGAAAAATTCTTGAAGTATTCTGAACCTTAGCGTTGAACTTGGGTTATCTCAATGGAATCCTTTTAGACGACTGTCTCATTCCACCTTTAGATGGACCTCACAAGTTGGTCTTCTGAACCAAAATCTAAATCACACAAACAATTTTCAATTCTCACATAATAGAACTCATTCTCCCCGCTGATTCTTGGAGTCGAGTGCACATTGATCATCTTGAACAAATAAATGCTTAAGTGAATATATGTTGTTATGCAAATTCTTTTACTAACCCTCTTGTAGGAATTAAAGTGCATGTCAAGTACCTACTTTCAAGAATTAGATCAGACATATGCGTCAAGCATCTTTATCACGTCAAGAATCTATCACGTTAAGTGCCATGCGTCAAGCATATTCCAACAAAAAAGCCCGGTCTTGAATCACCAGGATCGTCACCAACACAAAAGCCCGGTCTTGAATCGCCAGGATCCTCACTAACACAAAAGCCCGGTCTTGAATCGCTAGGATCATCACCAACACAAAAGCCCGGTCTTGAATCGCCAGGATTGTCACCAATTAGGTGTGTCAAGAATCTACAGGTAGTATGTCGAGTACTCACCTCAACAAAAGCTCGGTCTTGAATCGCCAGGATCGTCACCAACAAAAGCCCGGTCCTGAATTGCCAGGATCGTCATCAACAAAAGCCCGGTCCTGAATCGCCAGGATCGTCACCAATTAGGTATGTCAAGCATCTATAGGTAGTATGTTGAGTACTCACCAACAAAAAAAGCCCGATCTTGAATCGCCAGGATGGTCACCTCAACAAAAGCCCGGTCTTGAATCGCCAGGATCGTCACCAATTAGGTGTGTCAAGCATCTACAGGTATTATGTCGAGTACTCACCAACAAAAAATCTCGGTCTTGAACCACCAGGATCGTCACCTCAACAAAAGCTCGGTCTTGAATCGCCAGGATCGTCACCTCAACAAAAGCTCGGTCCCGAATCACCAGGATCGTCACCTCACTTCAGTCTCAAAAGACAAATCGTTCGAATGCAAAGGACCGGACATGTAAACCTTTGTTTTCTAACATCTTTCCCCGCAGGTTCGGAGCCCAAAAAGGCGAATCTTTAGACAGGCAGGTATATTCAGAATTGGGTCATGATTTGATTCCTCAGTATGAATTTGCCTTTTCAAAAATAAAATCTCCTAGATTTTCAAAAAATGATTTTCAAAATACCTAAAGCAGACTTTTCGTGTTTTGGAGTCGAACAACGTTTTGGTCTGATTCTCCGATAGAGATATGTAGGCAGCCGTGCAGCACGACCATCCCAATGTTCAGAATGATGTCTTTTCTATCGACGACATGACTTCTTTTATAAGTCTTGTCACCGAGGGGCTCTGTAGGCACCCCATTATGAACCTATAATTCATGATTACACTACTCTTCATCTCTCTTTTGTGTTTTGATGAAAGCATATCAGTTTCGTCAAGTTTCGTTAAGTTTCTAACTAACCTCGTTAGTTTTGGACCTAACTGACTAACGGAATAACTGAAGAGGACAAAATGGTCATCAGACTAGTTGTCCCGCGCAGAACAGGCGTGTCTCGTGCGAGACAACCCGTCTGCAGGATGTGCAGAATCACTTTCCTTCTTCGTTTCAACCTCTTTCTTGATAAATCTTATCATCATCCGGTTCTCTAATAGCATTTGAGTTCTGGAACCTTCCTAGGGTGGTTTTCCTCTCTACCTTTACCTCTCCAACCTCCTATAAATACTGGATGGCTTTCAGTATTTCAGAGGTCCCCAATCCCCGATCGAAAACACATAACACACACATTTTGTGGGTTTCTCTCCCTGAAAGATTCGCACTGAATGCATTTATATACTTTCAAGTTGTAAGTTTTTCAATCTTTCAAATAGTATAGAAATCTATAACTTAAGCTAGTGTGTGCATTGACTTGGGACATGACTTACCATGTTAATTCTTATGGACATGTTTTTACCAAGTACAATGTTTGCTTTTGTTATAGTAGGTAATGGAATCAATCAAATAGGGGGAGATTGTTGGGTATGCATACTTTAACCCTCCTAGCTTTAGCTTAGATTTGATTGATACCATAACCTTTTCTCTATTTTAAGGACTTTAGGATCATATGTAATGAAGCTTAGACTTCAATTTTTTAGCTAAGTCTATTTTATAGAATAGGATAAATTAGGCTTGAAGACTGGCACAAGACTTATTGGATATGAGGTTGCAGTTCAAAGGTTTCAGACCACACCTTCAAAACCGCACTAGCAAACCGCTCCAAGAAAACTGCTTTATGGAAATTCTCTATCTGAAACCACTCTTGAACACTAGTGCAAATCATAGTAGTGAACCTCTCTAAGCAAACCGCATTGCAGTTCCAATATTGAGACCGCACTGAGAAATCCTCTCTGGTGAAACAGCACTTGTCTAAACCGCTTCACACCAGACCGCTCTAATGATTGAAGACCGAAAGTGAACCACTTTATGACTGTTGGAATCCACGTCAGCAATATCAAAAGTCAACCACCAAATCTTGTCACGTGATTCAATGTCAAAAAAGATCTGTAAGGATCTTGAAAAGGTGACAGGTGTCCTAACTACCTTATTTGCAGCTGAAGTCTGATCAGTTTTATCTGCAACTGCTGTACCTAAGGACAAAAGTGGATTTGTGGACCAATGGGAAAGCACCAGTACAGTACTTGCTACAGCTGTGTCCAACGGCTATATCCTTGGTGCTTGGGTATAAATACCCCTAATCTTCAACACTTGAAGATTGCTTGAGAAATTGATTTGCTGTGAGTTCATACGAAGTTGAAGCTCTGCCCAGAAAATATTCAGCCCTTTGAATCTTCATCTTCCTACTTCAAGAAATATTTCCCAGCCCAGAAATCAAGCCTTATACACCATCAAGAATCATTGTGCTCTACATCTCATAGATTTAAAGAGCCTTGATCTTGTTATACACACACACACCTCACTTGTTTAATCACATAGATTATTCATTTGAGACCGGTTATAGTCTAGGATTGATCTTCATAGAATAGATTTTAGATCTGAGTATTGATCTTTGTAATTTGTAATCACTCATACTCTAATATAAAATCTAACTCTTAGAAAATCCAAGACTAACCATCTTGGTAGTGGACGTAGATCGTTTACGATTGAACCACTCCAAATATTGTGTTCTTTATTTCTGCATTATTATTTACTGTGCTTACTGATTATTTTGTCTTATCTGTTTTGATCTTATTCTCAGTTATCCATTATAGTAAAATTGTGTTTGCAGTTTACTTTGTCAAACCTCACTTTTCAGTTTTATAAAACGCACTGAAAACTGCTTTACAAACCGCACCTCCAAAACCGCTTTGTAATCATAAATATTCCGCTGTGCATTTTGCAACTCTACTTGCAGTTTCTTATATAGTGCAAGCGATTTTGTAAGCAAGAGGTTGAGTTTTAAAAAGAGGGCGAAAATTTTGTAACATCTATTCACCCCCCCCCTCTAGTTGTTTTTCACCCTTGTTGCCACCTTTGGGACCAACACTTACACCAAAAAGACTAATAAGACCCGAAAGCCTACTAAGAAGATGTATGAATCAAGTTCCTCATCTTCCTCCTCCGATGACAAGGATTAAGCATCCAAGAAAGAGGGTAAGGGTAAGACCAAGAAAGCAAGTGAGCCTATCACCATGTATATTCTAGAAAAGAAACTCGCCTCCATTAACGCGACCAAAAGTTCCTTGAGCATGATGGACTTGGGCACACTTCATCAATCCATCTCTAAACCCCCTCACAAGTACAAGACACCCGACATTGCCAAATTCAATGGCACCACTTGTCCCAAAGGTCACATTAAAATCTACACTTAGGCCATGCTCCCAATGGGGGTTGATGATCAAATGTTAGCCCAATATTTTCCTTAAACTTTAAAGGGTGTTGCAAAGGATTGGTACATAACACCTCCCTTACCCACTAGACTTGATTGGTCACTTGCATGCAGAATTTTCCAGAAGCAATTTGATTACAACTCCACTTATTGCCCTACTAGGAGGGACCTAGAGCAAACCAAGCAATATCACAATGAATCATTCGCTGATTTTGCTAGAAGGTAGAGGGATAAGCTTACAGAAATCGTGGATAGGCCAAGTCTTGAAGAACAAATCCACATCTTCCTCCAATGCCTTCGCGAGGAATTCCATAAAAAATTAGCCGGTAATTACTTCCATAGCTTCATTGAGCTCCAAAAATCCGGAATTTGGATTTACGACCTCATCAAGAACAAGAAAGAAATAAAGAGAGGGAGATAGTGGTTTTCGATACAATAAAGGGTCATCCTCTTCCAACACTAAGAATGCTTCAGCCAATGCCATCACATTTAACCATCCCAAAGCTTGAAAGTATTCAGATGTGCCTCCTCCTCAGAAAAAGAAGAATGATAGACATTATGACAAGCTTGAGGGATTCACACAACAAGACCTCTTTGTTGTCCTCGTAGGAGAAGGAAAATTCAAACTGGGAGAGGGGGGACAACCAATAAGAGAACTTCCCGCTAATCATGCTCATCACCTCATCCGCAAGTTTCACAATGCCACCGGCCATGACACCAACTCGTGCTACCACATGAAATATGTGATTAAAGATTTTATTGATAATAGAGAGATAGATATCTCTAATGTTGTTAATAACCCCCTTCCTAATAATGGGGGTGTGAATGTCATAGAGTTAGGGAATGATGTTAAGGATCCTACTGGTCACTTGTGGAGAGATCTCTCCTAAGTTTAATAATGATAGATATTTATGTTATATGTTGTCTTGGGTTAAGATTTTAGAAAAGAGTGCTAAAAATAAAAACTCCATAAATCTTCTAACCCGGTCCGAACGACTCATAATAAACAAAGATCCAAGGGAAGAAGACCCCAACCAAACAAAGGCTTCACCACCGGTCGAGCCTGATGATCCTATTTATGCTTAACTAAAGAAGACACATGCCCACATCTCCATCTGGTATCTCATTGGGGCCTCACATAAACATTGTGACATGCTATCCAAAGCATTGGACCAAGCCATAGTGCCATATGATACTACTCCTGAAAACCTCACACAAATGATTGGAAATATCTAATTTGGCAATGTCATCTCCTTCCATGAGTTCTTGTGCTCTTGGCCAATTCCTCTATCAACTTCTCTGCATCCCTGGTAGTTTTATTCAGAATACTACCTCCACAATAAGAATCCACCAACCGTTTATCTTGTACAGTTAATCCCCCGTAAAAGTACACAATCAACTGCTCATCATCAAAGCCATGATACGGGCAACTTTTGCAAAGCTTATAGAACTGGTTATAATACTCGTATAAAGACTCATCAGACCGTTGTTCCATGTTACTGATATCCCGTTTCATTACATTGATTTGATCCGGAGGAAAGAACTCATCAAGAAATACCTCTTTCAGCTGCTGCCAAGACATGATACTATTTGGTGGCAAGTGATAATATCACGCATTTGTATTATCCTTAAGAGTAAAGGAGAATGCTCTCAATAACAGTTGTTCGAGAGGAAGTACAGTCGGTTTCATGCTTCCACAAATCTGCACAAGCTACGCTATGTGTTGATTAGGATTTTCCCCTGGTATTCCATTGAAGTGGGGTAACTGATTCAACAACCCTGGCTTCAATTCAAATGTAACGCCAGCGGGTAAATCAGGGAACTGGACTGCTTGTGGTTGCTCATTCCAGTTCGAAGCAATTCTCTGCCTCAATGTCAGAAGTGGGGGAGGTAGGTTATTATTACCTGTTCCATTACCGCCATTATTCACAACCTCTGGCCCACGATCATCCCCACCATTTTTATTATTCATCTTTTCCAGCTGCAAACTTCTCCTAACTTCTTTGCTTTCGTTTCTCCTGCACCTGAAATATCTTTCAATTTCTGGAACAAATGGACTAGCAAGTTTATTAGCAGAATGGGTATGGACCATATAAGGTTTCACACCACATGATGACAATAATAAAGCTCAACTAAACATGAAACAAGAAAAAAAAAGAAAAAATAGATTAAGAAAAAGAATAAGAGTGCAAACAAATAAACACCGTTCCCCGGCAACGGCGCTAAAATTTGATAGCTAAAGTCGCACGCCTACAAATTAACCAAAGACTTGGCCACAAAAATGTAGCTAGAGCAAGTCCAGAATCGAACACGAAGAACGGTTATAAGTTCGGCCAATTGTCACTTGACAAGATTGGGGGTCTAAGACTGATTTTGATTACTTCCTAAGACGGGAATAAAAACTAGATTGTACACTCGATCATGAGATGTATTTCAATCTCTATCTCTTTCTTTAATATTAGTTAATAGCAGTGAAACACTCACTAATAACCTTAATCAATATTCAAACCTAACTGACACATTCTAGATTTAAAATACTAATTGATTAACGATTTAAGAGATGAAAATCAAGAACACTTTCTAATGTTATTTCAATTAGATAATTATTTATTTTCTCCTACTTCACAATCCACTACGACACATGCATGGATTATAAAGATGCTACTTGTGAAACCCTAAATTGACACAATCTTAGGGGATTCGGGCAATAAATCAATAAAAAGGATTTAACAATCGGCCTAATTGCAAAACTCTAGCAATCAATTTTAACAATCAAGAACAAGAGAAAATATAAATAGGATAAAAGAGATGAAAAGAAATTAACCTCAATTGAAATCAGGAACGGTTCCAATAATTAAACCCAAAGCAAAGGGATTTAGTTCTCCATGAAAAATAATAAATCTCTCAAAGAAAAATAAAAGTTGAAACCCTAAATATTGTTCTAAAAGGAAGTATATATACTCCACCCTAAATACCTAAAACTAAAAGGAAAAGAAAAAGAAAAAGACTTTAAAACACAAACAAACACGGTGGTCAAAGTCGTGGTCAAAGTCAATACTCGTGTCACGAGTCGTGACAAATCTTTTACTTGTGCTGAATAGTGGAACGATTCGTGAATAGGGTTACCACTCATGACTTTTCTTCTTGGTTGACTTGCTGATTGTTTTGTTTTGTACTTGGATTCGATTAGATTCGTGACAGTTGCACTTTGGTCACTCAAGTTTTCAGATTTGCAGTTTAGCCCCTAAACTTTATAATTCCAGTTTACTCCCCAATTTTCCATAATTGCAGTTTGGTCCCTGAATTTCTCATATTTCTGCAAAACAGTCCTCAACTTCAAGATCTTGACTTTGATTCCTCGAGAGTTATACATCCAGATATGAAATAAAACAACTAAAATGCCCTCGGATTACAATAACTCTCAACAACATCTCACTTTAACATATTATCCCAAAATTACATTAAATCTAAACTAAATACATCAAAAATAAGAATAATATGTCTAGAAAAATAGAAAATTACATATTACATAATCCACCACATCAAGTAGCCTCACCCTTCTCAAACTTTGCCTTGATCAAGGGTGCCCACAAACCTTGTCTTTTCAACAAGGCTTTCATCTTTATATGTCATAAACAGAAATTGTCCCTCCATTGAACTTCTCAATCTTCAATTCCATAACAGAAGTCATATTTTCTTCAGATGCGAAATTCTCAAAATAACTCCTAATTGGAGCTTTGATACCAGATTGTTAAAACCATACAGAACAGATACGCACAAACAATAAATGTAAAGCAAGAGCACACACATTTATGTGGTTCACTAACAATGTATTAGCTACGTCTACGGGTAGATCGAGGGAAAACACATTTATTAATATGGAGAATCCAAGATATAGACTATAGACTTTGTACCAACTTTCTAGGTTACTAGAATCAACTAACAAACTACATAAAACTGACCAAATTCAGAATTGCCCTATGATTGCAGAGTGATGATTCTTTTTTTTTTTTTTAATTTTTTTTTTTAGGCTTGCCCATCTCGAGTCAAGCCCCTTTTTTTGTGTAAGTCAATTTTTACTAACAAGTCCATCAATTCTCTGAAATTTCCTTAAAATCCCCACCCCAGAGGTGTCTAATATTAACTAGGGAGGGATAATCATCCACTCTAACCACTGGGGGAGTCGAACCCAGGACCTCCGTGTTGGTGTCTCAGTGCTCTGGGATAGTGGATTATGTATAGGAATAAAAAAACCAAAATCTTATCCAAGTAGAAAATCCAGAATACTACAATTTTCTGAACCTACTTTAACGAGGAATTCCAAAAAAAAAAAATCCTATCTCCTAAACCTAGTCAAACAGGTGATCTCAAGAACCCTGACTGACTGACCCAAATTCAAAGTCCCTATTACTTTTTGGTTTTAGCTCCATATTCAAGGTATTCCCAAAATACTGGTCAGTACTTTTACCTCTATCTCCTTCAAAATCAAGTGTTTTCTTGTGACTCAATTCCCATGTTGTAGCCATTTTGTATAGGAAACTATATTTTAAAGGGCGAATGACATTTTGGGCCCCAAAGTTTAGGGGGTGTTACTAAGAGGGGCCTCATTCATTCACAATTACAATATAGGATTCAAAGTTCATATTCTATTAACATTTTAGGATTTTTAACCAATTTTGTTAGAAAATCCCATTAAATGATCACGTGCAAGTCACATGTCATTTAACGGAGGATGTTTTTGAACAAAAATTCTTTCGTTGTTGTTTTAATGCAAATTAAGTGAAAATAAATTAACCATATGGTCATTTAATTTGCATTAAAACAACAACGAAAGAATTTGTGTTCAAAAACATAATCCGTTAACTGACATGTGACTTGCACGTGATCATTTAACGGGATTTTCTAACAAAATTAGTTAAAAACCCTAAAATGTTAACAGAATATGAACTTTGGACTCTATATTGTAATTAGTGATAGAATGGGGCCCATCTTAGGAACACCCCATTAACTTTGGGGCCAAAAATGTCATTCGCCCTATTTTAAATCATTTTTTCCATTTTTGTATCAGCATGCTAGTTTCCGATAGATTGTATTCTCTGTTTTGTGTCCATAAATGTTCATATATGTTTAACCAAGTGAATCCAGCCTTTTGACTTTGAGCATGGTTTTGTATCAGCCTGCTAGTTTCCGATAGATTGGGAAGATTTTCCAAGCATTAGTTCCCAAAATGAATCATTTTTTAGAAGATGGAGGATTGGAAGTGGACGACAGTCCATTGCTTGGACACCATTTGATTTTTACTAGGGATTGATTTGTCTCTCTTCTGCAGATATTTTTTATATAATCCTCGATTTGTACTTCTTCTCTCCCCGACCCCGTGTATAGATAAATCCTTTTTCTGTGTTTGCAAGACCCTTGCTTTTAATATCTACTTGTGGAAGGAAAATAATCTCAAATTTTGCGGGAGTTGAAAAAGAAAAAACCTAATCTTTGAACATATGTTTTCGCCAAGTATCCATTCCTGAGTTAAATTATAAGTGTGTCCACTCACCCAACAAGCCAATATACATTGGCAAGTTACATTAATTTCGGTCAAGGTTACTCCAAGTGTAACTTGAATCTTGTTACTCCATGTGACCTATGATGGTGTCAGCATTTTCCTTTATATTGATTCCAAAATAAGTGACGGGTTTCTAAATTAAAAAATAAAAAAAAATGATATGTCAACTGCGAACACTTGATATGGAACAAGACAGAAAGGGTATTTAGGTGATCAAAATCGAAGCAACTTCAGTTTGAGTTCATATATTGATATGGATGGACTGGCTTATCCAATTTCAAAAGAAACCAGCAACCATTCCAACAAAAATTTCCACAATATATGGCTTTTTACCAACATGTGCACAATCCATAAAGACCAAAGACATGCTTCAAGGACTAGCTATACTATACTACTCTCTCTCCCAAAATGAATGTCCGAAGAAAAAAAAAAAATCAGAATTGCTCTTAATCGAGAATAAATTTGAAATTTTTTTGGACATTCATTTTAGGACGGAGGGAGTAAATGCTATAATCGATAATCAAATTTGATTTAGTAACATACCATCCACAACATTCTGAGAGAGAGAGAGAGAGAATCAAATATAATGAAGACATAAAGTGAGGATGCCGAAATATGCCTATCTACGCTCATTGTTTCGCCTGGAACCTGAACGATATTTGCCACTATCAACAGAGCTTCTTTTATCTGTATGATTCTTCTCTAAGTCTTGAGGATCCACTATTATCTTGTGCTTCCGTTCCATCTCCTCCAAGTGTCGGCCCCACAAGGATTCCCTCTCTTTCCTTGGCATCTTCGCATACCTAGGATCCGCCTTCAGAAGACGTTTTGCTGTTGACCAGGAAGTTAGAGGAGTTTTACCACCTTCTTCTTCATTTTCTTCCAAAGCTGTTGCCCCAGTTATAACCTCAGCTAGCAAAGCTCGGAAATCATGTGCACACCGCTAAGATAATGCAAATGGCCAACATAAAATTAGTTAGATGTCCCTACTCCCTCCCCGTCCCAAAATGATCTTCCCACTTTTTTTCCTTTACTACGAATGTACTTTGAGCAATAATTTTAGGTTGATTTAATCACATACCGATGAAAATTTGAAACTTGTTATTGATACACACAATACTATCAATAACAAGTTTTACACTTTAATTAAGATAAGTAAATCAACCTAAAATTATTGCTCAAGGTACCTTCGTACTAACGGCAAAAAAGTGGGAAGATCATTTTGGGATGGAGGGAGTAATATCAATGCAATGAGTCAATAATGTTCTTATAGAAAAGTTACAACTTACATCATGCAACATCTTAACATGTTCTCGGAAAAGCTTTTCCAAATCTGATTTATCTAAATTAGGATTGGCTGCACGACCTTGAGGATCCTTCTCCAGCTTAGGCTTTGAGTCTGTCCAAGATACCTATAGATAAATATTGGCACAACAATAAAGTCAGATGTTCTTACTGACTTCAAAGGCAGAACCAAAGAAATTAAGTGTATAAATGACATTTAAAACTTAATGCCTAAGCACACACACGCACACACACTGTTTCAGCATTGTACTACCCGTTTCCGAAATCTCAGAAAATAATCAATCAGTTTCCAACTGCTTTGAGGTCCAGCTGTGACCAGGAATGCTTGGAAAAGCAGAGGGGCCAAGCATTACAAAATCATACCATACTCTCTTTTATTGCCAGACAGAAAATCACTAATGAGATACACTTGACCGCAATGTCACAAAAAGATTCAGATATGGAAATGCAGAAGATTACAACCCCCCTGTGCCAGCAATTAAACATCCGAAAGCATAGATTAGGGCATTAATTCATAATCTTCGCGAGATAACAGCGTAACAGAATTTTCAGGGGCATTGATCTACAAGGATGCTGATTTACTTATAACCCAATAGGCAGAACATAATGGAGTTTAGTAATTTATCATGGCAAGGTAGCCAACTATATAATCGGCAAGCCAATCAATTAAGACTAAACAAACTACTGAAAAAAAAGAGCACATCCTCGAGAATTTATGGAGCAGGCTACCATTCAGACATCAGAAAGGAATCTATAAGCTTATAAAGGAGGAAATTTAGACATTAATAACACTACCTGAGGATCTTTCATCGTCTCAACAAGCAAAGCTTGATACGACTCAATGGCCTCCTTCCTACGAGCTTTTGAACGAACCCTCTCCACTTCTTGTTCTTCTCGTTCTTTCCGCTTTCGCAAAGCCCTTTCCCTTTCTTTCAATTTCTCCTGTATGTACCAACATACATACTCAATAAACAGTGCCAGGTGAAATATAAATATCATAAACCACCATTAAATGGAATGTCAAGCTTTTTCCTTTTTTTCTGAAAAGAAAGCAAATTATTTTACACAATCAGATTATAGGTCCACATGTTGCAGATTCACTGGCCCAGCAGTGCATATAACCTAAGATGCTCAGACTCGGCATTTTACCTTGAGTACCCGTGTCGACACGACACGACACCGGTGCCGACACGGGATATGCGTCGGACTCGTCAGGGTGAAAACGGACTCGGCAATTTTTATATTTGTTTGATTGAAATCAATTTTTTCATCATTCCCACTTACTGATCTAATCTATTGTGCCGACCAAACAAAGGAGGAGGAAGAAAAGAACCTGATATTAGAAAGCTCTGCTCCAAATTGGCTCGATTGTTGAGATTGTCGAGGTTGCCGTTGTTTATGGTTGCCGTTGTCGATTGTCGAAGCTTGAAGATCGCAAGATAGAGAGAAAGTGAAGAGGCCTCCATTGGAACACAGAGGAGAGAGAAAGCAAAACGTAAAGACGAAGGGGCGGGAGAGAGAAAGACAAACAGATCATAAAGACGAAGGGGGCGGGAGGAGAGAGAAAGACAAACAAAGGGTTTCCTTGGGTTGGGAGAAGTGGGATACAACTGTATTTAAATGAAAACTACCTCTCTTTTTTCTTTTTTCTTTTTTCTTTTTTCTTTTTTCTTTTTTTAGCAATATTGGAAAGAATATTTTAAAGTGCTTTTTTTTTATGCAAACTACAAAATTGAATTAAATTTTTGGCATTATAATTAGTAATAATTATAGTAATTTTTTTCAGTATTTATAAACTATATTTTTTATATGTGTTTTTTTATGCCGAGTCCATATTCAGAATTCGGACCCTTCTAATCTGTGTCCCCGAGTCCAAAATTTTGAGATTTGAAGTATCCGACACTCGGATCCGTACCCGTGTCGGACACTCATACCCGAGTCCGAGCATCATAATAGCATATAACACCCTCATGTCTCAAAAAGTGAAGTCTTGTTTGACAACTTTTGGCAATGTACTTTTGCTTCTAAACATTTCCTTAGTTCGTACCAATATGGTTGTTGGGGTGTGGGATGCACGGACATATATGTATTCGAATTCCATTTTTGGGATTTTGAAGAACAGTGGAAGTGTGTAGGTTAAATTTTAGAAAAGGACAAATTTGGGGTAAATGAAAAATGGAAAATGGGACTATTACTTTTTGATGATATTAAACTCTCTAACAAACAATGAAGTATAGCGATATGAGGGATTGAAGATAATATGCGTTGTAGATAAAAATCTATGTGGATGATGGGGTTTAATTTTTTTCTCTTTTCTATTTTTGTTTTCTTTTTAATTTTCTTTCTTTTTCCAAACTAATAGACCCCAAATCATTTTGGAACTAACGCTTTTTTGTTGTTGTTGTTGTTGTTGTTGTACAGTAATACAGACCGCCTTTAATGTGGCAAAATTATTGGTCATCAGTCAGCCTCGGAGTTTTTCAAGAAAGCTATATGGCATGGTGAAACAATAGTACTCCTTCCATCCCTAAATGATATTCCCACTTTTTTTGTTGCTATTACGAAGGTACATTGAGCAATAAATTAAGGCTCATTTAATTATCCTAAAAAAAAAAACTTATAATTAATACATCATTATAAATACTATCAATAACAATTTTTAAATGTTCATTAGATTAGGATACTTAAAACTAAAAATTTTGTTCAAAGTACCTTCGTATTAATAAAAAAAATAGGAAGATCGAATCGGGACTAGGAGTATTGATGGAGTCTAGGTGGCAGGGACAAGAAAACGAATTAGTTGCTTTGATGGCTGAGCAAAAGTTAATAGGAACTCACTAATGAAAAACATGTTTTAGTGCTCTACAAGTTTTGGTACCAAAATAATTTGGGGTCTGCTAACATGAATCCTCATATGTCATCGTAAAAGAAAAAATGTAAGAAAAAAAATTGAAAGAAGAAATAGGTGGGAATAAAATTAAGAAAATGAAAAGAGAAAAAAAATAATGATAATAAAAAGAATAAATACATAATATATAGGGGAAAAAAGACCAAACTACATTAGATGATTTTCTCTCATTTTATCTTCAAAAGCTACAGCTTTTACTTTACCCATGATCACCTCATAACTCAACTGATCATTTCTTTTATTCCAACACATCCATCGTATCATGCGTATCTCCGCCACATTTATCTTATGAACTATGAACGTGACACTATTTCACAGCCCAATATTCAGTGCTATAAAGCAGTATCCGCCTAATTATCGTGCAGTATAGTTTTTCCTTTAATCTATAGGGCATCCCGAAATCACATAAAAACCTGATAACACTCTTCCAATTCAACCAACCTGTTTTAATCTTGAGTCACATCTTCATTCAATTCTCCATCATTTTGGATAATAGATCCAAGATAGCGAAAAAGTCAGAAGCTTGTACAATCTTTCTATTGAATATGATCACCCTGCCTCCCTGCTTTCAACTCTGCTAAACTTACACTCCAAATACTCAATCTTGCTTCTTCTTAGTCTAAAACCTCAAGATTTCAAAGCTTGTCTCCACAATTCCAACTTACTTTCAACACCCTCTTTTGTCTTATCAATTGTCACAATATTATTTGTGAACAACATACACCATGGTACATTATCTTGAATTGACATCGTTAATTTGTCCATTATCAGAGCAAAAAGAAAGGGATTAAGTGCAAGACATTGATGCCCTCCAATCGTAATAGGGAACTCTTCTGCCTTCCCAACACTAGCCTTTGCACTTGTACTAACTTCATTATACATGTCATTGATGATATCAATATATTTATTTGAAACGTCTTTCTTTGATAAACCCCACCAAACCTCTCTTGGTACTTTATCATACGTACTCCAATTCAATGAAAACCATATGCATATCTTTATATCTCAATATTTCTTCATGATTTGTCTCATAAGATAGATTGTCTCCATAGTCGATCTTTCAGTGATAAATCCAAATTGGTTATCTGATATATTCACAATTCTCCTTAGCCTTTGTGCAATCACTCGTTCCCAAAGTTTCATAATATGACTCATTAGTTTTTTCCCCCGATAGTTGGCACAATCTTGGACATAACATCTCCAAACCTCAATTGGTATGTCATTCGGCCCTACTGCTTTCTTCAATTCGATCTTCTTCATTGCCATTTCAACTTCACCCTTTTGAATTCTCCGGATAAAATGTCGATTAATCATACTTTGAGATATTTTAATCTCAAATATCCTACTCTTGATCGCAGTTAAACAATGTATTAAAATAGGACCTCCGTATATCTTTTATCTCGTTATCCCCGCCCAGAACTCTTTGTTCTACATCCTTCGCACATTTAACCCTCTCAATTCATCCTCTTTTCCTCATATGATGCCATTTTTTCCCTACTTTTGTATCCAATCTAGCATAAAGTTCCTAATTCACCTTTGATCTTTCGTCTCTTACTGCTTTATTTGCTTCTCTTCTAGCCTCCTAATACTTCTCATAGTTCTCATCGCTCATAGATTTTCTAATTTGTAGCATTGTCTCTTGCTCTTTATTGCTTGTTTTACTTCCTCGTTCCACCGTGCTGTGTCATTACTTAGTGGCACGCTTCCTCTAGATTCTACAAGAACTTCTTTCGCACCCTAAACCCAGATCAGAAAAATATCTTTTAATTAAATACTTTCAGGGTCTCAAACTTGTAGCAGATGGTCTCGTCTTGATGGATTGGGATTTAAAGAATGGGGTACTTCAAGCAATGTGGGGTTGACTTCGGTTTTACACCTAAGGGGGCCAGTTTTCTCTTCTGTAGCTAAATCTTATTTTTATGTATTCTACTTTTTGTCTGACCTATACTGCTAACCTATTATTAACAATGTCTGTTATGGTTTTAGTCATTTTATTGCAAGAAGTTTTAAGGCAAGGTAGGAGGTTGGTAGATGCAGATGTCTGCTCCAGTGCCTTATTTTTAGGGGTTATTATCAAATGCTGGCGTGAGATGGGAGGTCTACCTTCGTGTCTGAGTGGTTGTATGACAAATTTTACTTTTTTAATTATCAGAACTAGATTGGCTTAAATCAGAAAAGCCTACAAAAATACACTCGTAGGTAAAATCAACAAGAAAAAATAGATACACACAATTACAAGTAAACTGTATAACATAGCGTCCCCATGATCTTGAATTTCTGCTTAAGGCAGCCCAGGAAAAACCCCAGTTACTGACACCAAGAGAGAGTCGTGAATCCAAATATATCCTACAAAAGCATGAACGACAAAGCATCCTAAAGTTCGGTAGTTTCACTCGGTCCAACTTCCCTAAAGTAGAGATAGCACCTCACACTACCAGAATAAGGATCCATTCCCACCTCACCTGTGAGGCTGTGAAGAAATAAGGCCCCCACTTTCTAGAAGTGGACAAGGCCCCCATCCCCCACCCCAAATCAGGTTGGAGGGAGAAACAAGCGGTGGCACTGACGTTAAAACTTCCAAGGGCTTCCATAGTTCATAGTAGTGTGTACAACTGATACTGGCAGCGGTATCTCACCTATTGTGATGATCCTAAATTTGCTCATGATCACCTTATGCCAAATAGACTAGGGGAAACAGAAAGTCACTAAACTACTTCCAACGAACCAGAAATCCGGCTTGCAATATGAAAAGTCATTATGGATCACAATAGCAGGCGACCCACGATATGCTCAGAAGGAGAAGCAAATAGATATGACCAATCAAAGGAATCAAAATCACAGAGCATAGAAGTTACCTCCACAAGAAAATTTTCAGTTGACATGTAAAGAGAAGTGGTTCATTTACCTCCTCATCACGTTTTTCCTTTGCCAGTCTTTCAGCATCCTCTTCAGCTGACTTTAGTTTAGATATATATTCATTAAATAGAACCTCGCGATCCTCATGCTTCACAGACTTGTAGCGAGGATCATTCCTTAGAGTGTCCTTCACCTACAGCAGATTAAGAGAGGTTTAAGAACTCTTCAGAGAGAAGATAAATAGTTTACAATGTTTGAAGATTTAAGGGACCACACAGAGACTGGCTGTTTTAGCCCCTGTAGTAACACAGCCAATAAACCTTTAGGACTTCAAACTTGTGAGATGTTCAACTTCAAATTATTATTCACGGAAAGATGTAAGATGGAAACCAATTTCAAGTTCTCACAAGTGCATATATATAAATTTCTAGACCCAGCCAAACTACACACAGAAGTTAACCAAAGACGGTCTATATTTTCTAAAGTAATGGTATCGAACTCTTGGTTAGACAAATCAGGATTCACCCTGAACAAAGACTATACATTTCATCGTATTTAGTGACAGATAGTACAAGCTGGCGGGGTCAACTCAGTAGCATTTATGCAGGAGATTGATCTTGGGTTGCAAAAAGGGGACTCTTGTACAAAGAGAACATCAAACGAGGACAGTGGGCTTGGACCAAGCCTTTGTTAAGGAAGCCATGCTCAACTCAGTTGTCGTGCAAATCTATCTCCCCAAGGATTCTCAGCTCGGGTACAATCGAAGGCCAATTTCGAAGAGTCTAGGTTCAGCTCAAAATCTCCAGGCCAAATTCTTGAGCAGCTTACTGAACTTGGCTATCCTTCATATGCATATTTATCAGTAAATAGTAAAAGTGCTAATACTTTCAATTACACTATGTCTACTCTCCCTTCACCTTAACACGGCAACAATTGACCCAAGGCACAGGGAAAGTCATGAAGGCACATTGAACGTAATTTGTCAATGAACTTGTTTTTGCAAATTCAGACATGTCATCAAGGCTAGGCTCAAACTCAAGGGACACTACTAATTTCCATGATTCCGAGCTCAAAGACAGGAAGTTCAACTTGGAGTGATTACAAGTACATATGGGGCCAATGATTCCTAAATTGTCACAAAATATAAGCAGGAAAAGGACAAGCATTTTAAATGTTTTACTAAGCAGTAACATATTGTTGTTGGAATTTGGAAGGAAGTTTAATCATTCCAACTACTCCCTCCGTCCCAAAATGAATGTCCAAAACAATTTCAAATTTGCTCTTGATCGATCATATGAGCAAATTTGAAATTTTTTTGGACATTCATTTCGCGACAGAGGTAGTACTAAAATTGAATGCAGTTCTTTTCTTCGTAGTAGCTATGATAAATTTTTCTAGGCATTGTGTATTGTGACTACTGCCTCTGGTAGAACCCCATGTTCTTACAATAGTAAAAGCAAACCTTTTTGATATGACGAGCAAAGGCTCGCATAATCTTCTTCCGTTTATTTTCGTCGGGGTCCCCTCCGCTACCGCCTGCACGGGCTGGCAAAGGGCCCGCGGCACCCGCGGGTCGATCCATGCACAAGGGGCGGCGGAGGATTTGATAGTGGAAATGCCATAAAGCGCGAACCAAGATCCGTGATACGAAAACCAAAATCAGAATGAGGAAGAAAAAGATATCGTGATGTAAGTCGATTATTCCTTGCATCATAGGTGTTGCTGCGTCTTGAGATCCTAATTGCCATGATAGAACAATCATTTGCTTTGGTTCATTCTTTGACTACTCCGCTCCCACAAAGATAGAGAGACTGATTCTTGCTATCCCAATTGACTATGAAAATGACCAAGGCCTTGGTTCAACCAAGAAAGAAATGGGAAGTTTGGGCATTCTTTTAGATCTTGTACTGCTAGAGAATGATTCTATCTCCATTTCGGGCCTATGGAATTGATTTCTCTATAGTCAGGTTTTTGGCTCGCAATAAAAAAGCGTTGGTCCTGATCGAGAAAGTACTAGTCCTATCTATCCACCTCTCCAGACACAATATCTTGAGTACCTATGATGGTGACCACATCTGCTAGCATGTGATGTTTGGACATAGAATCGAGTCCTTGTGAATGGGCAGAGCCAGGTGCTCTTATTTTACGACGGTAGGGACGATGTCAGGACAAGGCTAGAATTTATTTTTTTATTTTTATTTTTTTGATAGGAAAAAAACTTTATTAGATGAGTCTCAAAATACAATACAGATAGACAAGGCAAGCGTTTTCCACGTGAGTTCCCACATGTGCGTCAGACGTGTGCGCCCTGCATCATGCTTCCTGCGCACTATATCTTGATTCTTTGGGTTTTAAGTTAGTTTGCCTATTCCAAAGTTCTTTCCCACGCTTGCGTTCTTTCACGCGAGCTATGCTGCCCTTTCCTGTGAGTTTTGCGGTCTTCCACATGCTTTCAGCTTTTCCTGGGATTTGCGGTCTTTTTTACCACGAGTTTTGTGGTCACTCTCGCGCTTGCAGTCTTTCTCGCAAGATTTACGGTCTTTCCCACGGTTGGACAAGGTCCGGGGAAGTCTCTTTTTCAGCACATAGGAATCATCAAGGAGCAAAGGATTGGAGGCCGGAATAGTGCAATTAGCCACGTGGCCCAATTGTGGGACGAGTACGACACGTGGCATAGCTAGTTTAAGAAAAGGAGAACTACGGGATGGTCCCCACAAGGGACACGCGGCACATTTTCTCAAATCTGTACTGACAAGCCATTAGGAGAGTGTCAACATACGGTGAGGACCGCACATGACTCCTCATGTGGTTCACTCTCCAACACCTACAATACCTACCTCATTTATGGTGATCGGCTTCAATTTTTTTCATTAGACTTGTCCCGTAATACTTGTCTTTTCCTGAGCCATCTAGTCCACTTTTCCCGCCCTCTCAGTCGCTCATTGGTGGTTCGTGTAACGCAAGTTTTAGACCCACATAGCTTATCCCACGAGGACTTTGCACAAACATAGAGATTTAATATGATTTTACTTACTGATACTGCGTGTGTAACTGAAAAATAGATACTACATTATATTTCTGAGGATCTTCACTTCTTTCTATCCACAAAAATTAGTAGCACCTCTACAGCCTCTACATTTTTCTGTGATGCGGTGTAGCATTGTAGCTAGATGTAAATGGATACACAGAAAATTCGATGTGTATTTTCATCGAGAACAATGGGTGTTTTAGACCTTGATAGCTGATTAAACATCAAAAGTGTAAACCTTCTGACTAGACTATGCTTGGGAAGTAGTAACAAGAATCTCATTGGAGCCTGTAGTTCCAGCATTGTTTACAACTAATCATATAGAGATGCAAGTCATAAACAGATATAGAGAGCCAAAATGAAAATAAACAAGAACCCATTAGAATTGAAATCACATGTATGCACCATGATAACTAAGAACTTGTGTTTCATAGTATCTTAACTTGACAAGGATCATGTCTTTAACAAAGATATGCTTGACATGACCTACCTTGGACCACCGAGAACCTGTAGTAATGTCACCCTTGTCTCGAAGCATTGAAATGAATGTAGATGCAGCAGCTTCACGTATCGCCCGAGCCTCTTCTTCAGCACACCTCTTTAGAGGACGGACCCTGAAAGAGTATTTTTGATCTGATCACTATGATAGAACATAAAAGGAGAGAACATTCTATTCACAATACAGAGTAGAAAGAAAGAAATAAAGACACAAATTAATCAATTTCCACTTATTAAAAGAAGTCTTCTAAGATTTGTGTTACTATCCAGATCAAAGCAAACAGAATAACCATTTTAATCTAAAATCCTAGTATTTTATTTGTCCAATTTTAGCAACATAGTCTTCATGAAAAACCAAAAAAAGAAATCGACTAAAAGATGAGAAGAGGCTTTACAAACAAACGATAAGATGAAATCACTAAACAGTAGTGTACTGTACACAATATTTAAGACTAGACCTGATAATAGAAAAGCATGACAAGTTTTGATCAGGAGCCAACAGATGTTATCCCACTTGTCGTCATACAGTTGCTTATGAGTTAAGAATTCAACCAGATCGTTTCCGCTTAGAGGACACATAATATTTCACATCTTTCTTGGATTCCACAAAGAAAAAGGAATTTGATTAATAGGCTAGGTAACTGACGTATACTTTTTCTTTTCACGTTTTCCCAGTAAGAGATCTCACTGAAAGGGGAAAGGACAATGAGTTCCTCGGATGCCAGGACATAGATGAAGCAACAGCAGCCAAAGCTAGTCTAATTAATATGTGAAACGTAAGTGAATGGGTGCACTGAACCAAACAAGAAAGAGAGAACACCGGCTCACCTCTTGTTCATGATGCCTAGCTACCTGCAGGGAGAAACCCAGCTATCCTGCCTCCCTGACATCAAGGCAAGATGGTCGGTTAACAAAGAAAGAACCTAATTCACCTCTTATTTGTGACGCCTAGCTATTTGCAGGGAGAAACCCGGCTACCCTGCCTCCCTGGTGTCAAGGCAAGATGGTTGGCTACAAACTACGCAGAGCAACACAAAATGAGAACGTAAATGTGATATGTATGTCAGCATGTCTCCAGACCAGAAACCCTACCGCCAAAATATAGTCTACTGAAGTTGAAGATTCTATGGTACTCTTCCGTCTCTTGAAAACTTATGTTGTGTATCATCTACAAAGGTGTGTTTTGCTGGTACTAAATGTTTCACCATAATACTAACTTCTCTGATACTGCACTCCCACATGTTACTCTGCGGATAGGGAGGGGCAGTGGCATTCAAAATGTTCAAGTGGGCTGATGTTTCCATCTACACTCTTCCAAAAGTCTAGCATAGAACAGTTGATATCAGTTGGACGTATTCCGTCAATATATAGACCACTGCTATACATTGCAAGCTTATACTATCTCGTCTGATATATTTTATTGTTTTCTACCAAGTAAACAGTAACATTTATTGCCGGACACTTGTTTCATGTGGCGGTGCTGCACAGACTATAATGAGTTAAAATAAAATTAGTTCCGAGTCAGTTCCAGTCACAGTCCTCATAGCATGAGGGTACAAAACTCTTAAGGATCAAAAGTTCATCACTAATACTCTTCAATGCTGATACCTTTCATTCAGTAGTACCTCCCGCTCTTTTCGGTCCAAAGCCACAAACCGAGGATCGTGGCCCCATTTCTTCTTAAATGTTTGATAATCCGTTTTGTGATCAATATCCTGAAATAGAAACAATATGTTAGATTGAGATATTTTCAGTCCTATCGTTTAAAAACCAATACCATAGTAAATGACTCAAAAGAAACAGATGAGACTGAAATTAGACAGACATAGATCAAACCTCCTTCGCCTCTTCGAGTAACTGTTTGTATCCTTCAGTTGCAGCCTTCTGTGCTGCTCGTTTTTCCTTGCGTTCCTCTTCAGCACGTGTCCGGACATAATGTTCAAACAAGGCTCTCCGAGCACTATAGCCTGGAATTGCCTACAAGAATAAAGCCCACAAAAGTAAGATAAAATCAGCACTAGTGTATTATGCAAAAGCTACTTATAACATTCCAAAAAAAACAGGAACTGCAGAAATGTAACCAGTGTAGTACTATATTACTATAAATCCCACTTCCGATACCGATCCAGAATATGCGGCAACATGTGTGCCAGAGTTAAGAGACATCTTTTAGACATATTGAAGTTTGTAGATAGCTTTGCATCTATGCCTCTACAATGTTTGAAAAACAGAGTTCATCGGTTGACTAAAAGATCCTTAAATTTGCACCCACTATTCTAGATAAGTCTACACCAACATCCCAGATCCAATAAAAAGCAGGACTTCAAGTAACTTGATATTAAAAACATATACATAAACACAAGGTCTCAGTAGGTCATGTTCTATAAAAAGAAAGGCCATATAGGTCTTCCTCCAATAAAAGAGTGGCAAAATCAAACAGCATGGACAAAATATATTCCAGGCTTAAATGAACAACTAAGGATTTGTTGTTGTTGTTGTTGTTGTTGTTGTTGTTGTTGTTATTGTTTCTGTTTAAATGACTAGCTAGTTTATCCCGAAAACCATTAAGCTTTATATACATAGGTGGGTCCCTATATAGCAGCTTAAGCTATTGATTGAATTAGGTTCAAATCACCCCTGGCTTGCAATCATTACCCAAAGTGTTGCATGTGCACATTTTAGCACCCTGTTAGGTTTGTATGCACTGGTGAGGCATGCTTGTTTGATTCTCCATGTGGATGTCACATGTGAGAAGGAGTACTAAGCTTAAAATACATTCTTGGGTCCCTATTTAACACCTTACCTTAACAAGTTGAAACTAACATATTATAGGATGCAAATGCAGCCTAAAAGTGTCAATATGATGGAATATAAGATTGGGATGTAAATAAGCCTATAAGTGCAATAGTGTACAAAAGGAGAACAGCAACAAGATCCAATAAAAAACAGTTGCCCTGCCCATAAACCTGTCTCAGAACTTCCATTGAGAATAGGCCTAAATGTATAAAACAAATAACTCATACTATTCAGATTGAACAAACCTTAAAACGCGGATCAAACACAAACTTAGGAAGCTCCTTCTCCCATTTTGAGAATGGGGCCACTCCACGTTCCTTGAGCATCTCCTAGAAAATTCATAGATGCAAGAAAAAAACCTTAAAGGAGCACAACAACAAGATCCATTCAAGAAACAAGCACCATTTGCGGTAGTGGAAAGGAGTGGGTCATATACCAGTAAACTGTATGCTATATGAGGACAATAAAAATGGTATATTAAAAAAAAAGATAACAGGCATCCAGATTCTACGAAAACGTGACCATATAAGTATGAGGATTATTTCAGCAAAGCAAAAAAAAACCTTAAATTGGATGGCGCATTCCTCCTTGGATGGTCCAATATCCACATCCTCAGAATCTGAAGAGCTGTCGGACAGATTTGCATCAGCATTAGCATCTTTCATCTTATCTTTGCCATTTTCGCTATGTGGGCCCTTAACTGCAACCTCAACTGATCCATTCAGTTCTGTCGGAACTGCTACTGATAAAGGTGGAAGAGATGAGGATGTAGAAGGAGCCCCAGATTCCTGCAGCTTCTTTTTTATCAGATCCAGTGCAGATGATGATCCAGGCACCCCTAAAATCCTAAGGGCAGTGGCATCTCGGCCACCTGTGGTTACAGCCGGAGCACTCAAACTAACCGCAGCAGATACTTTTCCAGTTGAGTTATCAGTATCTGGCAACGATGATGATTGTTCTTTCATAGCTTCATCATTTTGTTTCCTTCTTGATTCTGTCACCTCAGTTGGGATTTGCCAGCTGCTCAACTAATCAACACACAAAACAAGCAAGTGAATAAGAAAATGATACAAGAGAAAAACGACAGCAATAGCAAATAAATAAATAAAAACTATGATATCAATAGATCAGAGTTTTGGAGTGAGATGTTCAGATAGTAATATAACTCCAACCATCCTCATTTGACCATTAAGCTGCTCTCATCAAGTTCAATCTAATATTTTATTTTTTTACAAAAGACGGATATTATTAGAAGGAATAAATAAAATAATAGAATTACTGAAAAACAAGTTCTCCAAAGGAAAAAAACCAAAAACAATAAAAACAAACTGTCAAGATCAAAAAACCTATGATATCCCTAACGAAAACTACTCAATGAAGAGCAGCCCTCCAATGTCTACACAATTCTGCAACAGGTAAAACTCTATGTGCACCCAAAGCCGATGCCCACAACTAGAGCTGCAAACGACCATATTTGAGTCGAGTATAGTCAGACCGGAGTCGAGCTCAAATCCAAAATTCACGGGTCGGGTAATACACGGGACAAGTCGGTGTCTAGCTAGAGCCACCAAACTCAGTTCGCATGTGTTTGGCGGGCCACAAAGATGCCTCAAATAGCTCGTTGGCTGTTGTCCAGCACACTGGCGTGTGACAGTGTCTAATTGCAGCAACATTTATGAGGGAAAAGTAGCTTATATATTATTAGTATCATAGTAGTACTACAAGTCGGAATATATTTATTTATTTATTTGGTACAATAAGTTGGAATATGGTTGGTTATTTGAAATCAGCTTCGAGTAAACCCAGGTGAGGAACGTCATAACCCAGATGGTCGGTCATCAGTGGAGCTTTGGATCCATCACCACCACCACCTTCAGGGGCGGAGCCAGGAATTGCCCCAGGGGGGGGGCAAGATTAAACGGGGTTCGGGCGCGCCCTGAAAAAAAATCGGGTCGGGCAAGTAAAAAATGGGTCGGATCCATGAAATACAATGTATTTTATTTTAAAATGTAAAGTATTAAGAAAGTTAACAAAAATGATAAAAGTAAGTAATTCAAAGAACGATTGAAATAATGTTGAAGTATTTAACGCAAACAATTTATTAAAATATATTACTCGTACAAAAAAGAAATTCAAATTTGCTAATTAAACTTGGGATAATAGGAAGAAAGACCAAAAACAAAAAAAATGGGAAAAGCCTAACTAATTAATTAAGATTGAAAAAATGTGAGGAAATTAGGAGAAAAAGAAAAACAAAACTGTTAAGAGAAAGAAATGGAGAGAGAGAGAATAGCAAAGATGGAGGACAAATAAAATTAATTGAAAATGTAGGTAGTAGGGCTCGAACATGGATTTGAAAGAAAACACCAAAGGCTTTAACTTCACCACTTCTACCGCTGAACCGCACCACTCACTGGTGTTAATCTTGAAGTTAATTATATATAACAAAAAAATATGGGGGGGGGGGGACAAAAAAAAAATTCCACTGCACTTCCGCCGCTGGGGTGGGGCAAGTGCCCCCTCCAGCCCCCCCCTGGCTCCGCCCCTGACCACCTTGTCTTGCTTGAGCGAATTCAGAGTTTTGTTGGTTATGGTTATTTGAAATACGATCTGGAGGGCATAAGGCACATTGTAGATTACCTAGGGTTTCAAAAAAATTGAGTATTTTGTTTACAGGGATGGTGGGTTGAGTTATGCCGTTCGGCTGCTAGTTGAAGACAACCCTCACCGTCGAGTAGCTCGCGAAGATGGTCGAACAACTCGACCTGATCCGACCCGACCAGAAATCTGAGCTCCTAACAGTCCCAGAACTCGGCTCGTTCAAGAAAACGGTAGGACTCGAGCATATTTTTCCGAGTCGAACCCAAGTCGAGAAACGGGTAACCCGAATCACACCCCAACCCAAAACAATGCAAGAAACTGCATTCTCTCCTTTAGAAGGACGATAGACAAGATCTTCCATTGAAACTCTAGCGTTCCTCTCCTTCCAAATACACCACAAAGTCGAGGAAAAAAAATCTCAGATCTTCACAAGCGTGCAGCATTTTTGTTGTTGCCAAACCCTTCATATCTGGTACACAAAAATCCTATAGATGGACACTCCCAATTCCTCCAGAACATTAAATGATTTGCACAAAAGACCGCTAGCAACTGAACAATGTATAAAAGAGGTGCTCATGAGACGCACATTGACTACAGCACAAAACACCCATACCTAGGACAAAGACTTAAAAGGCCTCCGTTGTTGTCCAAGATCATTCGTGTTAAAACGATTCAATAACAAAGACCATGCAAAAGCTTTAAATTTGAAGGACCTTCGACTTCCAAATAGAATTGCACTGCCCAAAATGGCAAGTGTATAATACTTATTTATTCAAGGGGACCCACTTGTCATACTCACAACAACTATCCACCTACTATTCCCTACCCCACTTTCTCTCTCCTAGCTCACTTTCATATTCACAACCCCTACTCCACTAATATATACTACTTTTTCTTAATTCCGTGTTGAAAAATTTGGTGCAAATTCGTCGAGCTATTGATGGGATGGCGAGAGATAAGGCCCTACGGCGGATGGTTTCTCAATGGCGTTCTTCCAATCTTGTTGGAGTATTGTGAAACAAGATCTCTTTCGAGTGTTCAATGAGTTTTTTGGGAATGGTATTATAGGTAAGAGTATAAGCTCTACGTTTATTACTCTTGTCCAGAAGAAAGATCGTTTTGTTAGAGTGAGTGATTTTAGATCTATCAGTTTGGTGACAAGTGTTTATAAGATTATAACCAAGGTTTTGTCCCTGGGATTGAGGGTGATGATATGGGATACTGTTTCTGAAGCTCAGAGTGCTTTTTTTTAAGGTAGGCAAGGTATTGATGCGGCATTGACAGCGAATGAGACGGTTGAGGATTTAAAGAGGAGAGGAGAAAAGGGAATTATGGTGAAGCTCGATTTTGAGAAAACATATGATAGAGTGAAATGGCAGTTTTTAGATCACGTTCTTGAGCGTAAAGGGTTTGGGGACAGATGGTGATGACGGATTAAAGGGTGTTTTAGGGCTCCAAATTTTTATGTCATAGTAAATGGTCAACCACAAGAATGGTTTGAGGCTTCAAGAGGATTACGTCAGGGAGATCCTCTTTCCCCTTTCTTGTTTACCCTTGTCGCAGATGTTTTGAGTAGGTTGATTACTAGAGGTGAGGAGTTGGGAATTGTGGAAGGGTGTAAGGTGGGTAAGGAGAATGTTACAGTTTCTCATCCTCAGTTTGCTGACTTCCTGATGACACAGTGCTATTTCAAGCTGAAGGGGTGCAAAATTTTAAGAATGTGCTTACCATCCTTCAGCTTTTTGAGAGTGCGTCCGGGTTGAAAGTTAATTTGGGCAAGTGTGAGATAGCTGGGATTAATATGGGGGAAGAGGTGGGTAACATATATGCGCCTTTGATTGGTTGTCAAGTTCTTGCTTGGCCCTAATCTTACCTTGGGGTTCCAATAGGCGGGGATCCGAGGACCGTCTCCTTCTGGGATCCTGTGGTTGAGAAAGTGAATAAGCGACTTGCTAGTTGGAAACAAGCCTATTTTTCATTATGTGGGCGCATTACCCTAGTACGAGCTTGCCTCTCCAGCATTCCACTTCACTATCTTTCTCTCTTTAAACTACCTAATGTTGTGGCAGTTATCATCGAGAGGGCAATGCAGAATTTTTTGTGGGAAGGTATGGGGGAGGAGAGGAGGGATTTAGAGGTTTTCTCGAGAACCACGCTCCATCTGGCATAAAGTGATTAAAAATATGTTTGGGATGCACAATAATGGTTAGGATACCTCTGTCCAAGTTCGCACAAAAGCCCGTGGAAATTTATTCATCAGTGTTACCGCTTGTTCATTCCTCATATTCGGTTGAAGGTAGGTAATGGGCTCAAATTCGTTTTTGGGAAGATGCTTGGACTGGTAAATCTCCGTTCATCAGTGATCTTTTTCCTCGATTATCGTCTTTCTATTCTCCAATGAGCTCCGATTGCTAAGTTCAAAATGTTTGGGGAGGGGGATGAATCTGATGCTTGGAATCTTCACTTTTTTCGGAACCTAAATGAGAAGAGAGTGCAATGATGTTGGTCATCTTCTTTCTTCTGTCTCATATCCGTTTGTGTGATAAGAAGGATTCTCGATTTGGGACTTAGAGAGCTCAGGGAATTATTCTTGCAAATCTTTTCTTACTTCTTGATTTGGAATCCAAATCCGGTTGGGTTTCTTCTCTCTTCGTACGTATGTATGGAAGTCTAAAACTCCTTTCAAGATTCGGGCTTTTGTGTGGATTTTATTGCTTAATAAACTCAATACAAATGACGAACTTCGTAGGCCCTCTAAATGTCTTTCTCCTAATTGGTGTGTGAATTGTAAGGAATCTGAGGAAACACATGATCATCTATTTATTCATTGTAGCTTAGTGCGTTATCTATGGAATTGCCTGATTGAGGTAGCGAGAGAAGCTTGGGTGAGCCCAAAGATATCTCTTATTTTCTTCATTCGGTTCAAAGTCTTTGGCAGAGGTAAAGATGCAAGTATTTTGTGGAATTGTGGAATATTTGTTGTTTTCTGGTGCATTTGAATGGAGAGGAATGGGAGGATCTTTAAACATCATTGTCTACCGAAGCATTTGTTGTGGAAAAAAGTGGTGGTGTTAGCGTTGCTATGGGCTTATGCAAATGGTGCTTTTAAAGGCTTATCGCTAAATGATTTGAAAAGAGATTGGAAAGCTGCTATAGTTTAAGGCTGATGTTACTTAATTTTTTTATATTTTCTCCTTGTAAGAACACTAAGATGTCAATACTTCAAGCAATCTGAAAAGTTGGGTAATTCATAAGAAACATATAAAGCCAGCCCAGGAACAATTTCGCAAAGAAATCTTATCGAGAAAAAATAAAAATACAAAAACCCCAAAGAAGAGGACCTTTCAGTTTTACCTTGGTGTTTGTGTTGTAGAAATATCTTTTGCCATCATTTGTGGTGACCAACGACCAATCTGTGCCAGCACACTTCTCCCTAAACATGAACAGTACAACACGTTATAGGAACTCAACTCGTAATCAGAAATATGGTCAAGGTATATATGTATGGGTGCATAATTGCATATACACACACGCATATGTGGCTAAGTCGCATAGCAAATTCCACTAAACTCGTCCATATATCAGTTACAGCCATGCACTATCGACTTTGCTATTCGTAGTCCGTTTTTCATATATACTCTGTAATCAAGACCCTTATGCTAACTGCACCTTTTGTTTTAGACCATTGCGCTAAGGGAATATTAGTTGAAGGTTATATTTTCCTATGACAAAGGACGTCAAGCGATGGCGAATAATGGTAGTGGTTGTGGTGGGTAGTGGTTACATTACATGTACAAGCTTGAGTTCCAAGAAGTGTAATAAGTTGTAGCAACAAAAAGGGGTGGAGATGACAATGTTAGTTCGCTATCGAATGTTCCTTCGGTCAATATTGGCATCCAAGTTTATCTTGGTGGTGCTAGCAACGGTGTGTTAAGTTACTTTTCACAATCGACCTAATAGGGTACTCTCGTACAGAAACAACTGCTCTTCTTGGAGGAGGCTTACTACATGTTAAATAAGGACAAACCAAGCTCAACCCACGATTTGGTAGAGCAATTTAGTATTTAAACATATTGTTGTGGAAAGCAAAACATCACAAGTTGCACATGCTTTGCATAAACTGGTGATTTGAGGCAAGAAAAAAAACACTACAAAATGGTGTTTAGAAGTATTTGGAATACTAAGTGTCACCACCATGAACCCCCGATGAATCTAAAGCAAAACTTCCACATAGAAATGGGGGAGAGAGATCCACAATATTATTGTAAACATGCCAATCACATACAAGAAGAAGATACTCCATAACGCACATGCCTAACTTCCCTTGCTCAAGAACCAAACTTTAAGCTTAGTCTTTTTGGTAAACAAAAAACACGGTTGGAAAAATTAGATCCTTGGCAGGAATAGAGGAAACTCACCATGAAACTGGAGTTGTCTGTGTAGTTACTTTGTCAAGCTACAGCCAAAGAACGAAACATAAACCAAATAAAGAAAATTTTAGTTGAATAAGTGAAAGGCAACATATAAATAATTTGTAGACAAAGTCTAGCTAAGGAGGTATTATTACGAAAAATAAGGACTATTAGGATAAATTGAAACTTAGTTTGATCGACAAACAGGCGGCAAAAGTTTTGAAACAAGACTTCAAGCACACAGAGTGTTATGTAATTTCCCTTATGTCATGTTTGATTCATTCCATGGCCTAAGTTGCAATGCCATATCATTACTTATCACATAAAATCACTTTGCCGGAATCTTCTGTATCAAGACTAGTAATCATACATAAACATAGAGATAAACAATCAACAGATAGCCTATACATCTGTGATGGCTTAAGTGATCCCACATTAACGGTATGCTATTCCGTGGAAGAAACTGTAGCTAATCAAGATTAGCTAACAACAGGTGATCTCGACGAGCAGGTCATTTGAATAACGCTATATGCAAATGCAACTACGCAAGCCCCTAACACATGATGAGGGAAAAGACAAACACCCCCGACATAAGACTTCTGCTATTACCTATATCCTCAGTCGAACTCATGAAGCTCAGTTCACAGTGAAAGACATCCATCATTGTACCTTCTGACTGAGGCGTTTAAGATCTATCTACTAATGTTTCAAGGCAGTCCCACACTCTTTACTCTCTAGGAAGTGTAGGTAGTCCGGTTTTATGGTATATTACCAGGCTTTACAGTACCCCATCTGCTACTAATTGCTTTTGGTTTTCTATATTAATACAAGTACTCTGTTTTTATCTCAGGGGAAAAAACATATGATAATCAACCACCATGAGTTGTAGAAAGGACCATCCAAAATAAATAAGTATATAAGAAAGCAAAGGTCATCGGCCTGTTTCAACTTAATCAATCGGTTCGTTACACCCTATAGTACATCAACTTTATGAGAATTCAGTTTCAACACAAGTGCATAGGAGGATTGCTTATCATATACTCCCTCCGTCCCACGTGAATAGACACTTATTTCCTTTTTGGGACGTCCCACGTGAATAGACACTGCCCAAAATGGAAAAGAATTTATTATTTTATATTCATCCTACCCCACCCACTCATTCTCTCTCTTCATTTCCTACCACACAATTTATTCAACCAACTCCACTCATTCTCTCTCTTCATTTCCTACCACACATTTTCATTATTATATTCATTTTCCTTAGTTATTGTGCCAAGATTTTTGGTGTCTATTCACGTGGGACGGAGGGAGTATTAAGCAGTACATGGACCAGAAGATTGTTCAAATTCATAGAGGCCAAGTATTGTATGCACATCTGGTGATGCTAGAAAATCACAATCCCGCTTGGATGTATTACTCTCTGGAGTGTTGGTTCAGGAATATTGCATTGCCTAGAAAGTTCTGCAAAACATATGCAGGTCAAGTTTTGGCACACATCCCACCTGCCTGTAAATCATGAACCAGTATGCATGCAAAACTATCTTAAACGTTGGTTCAGGTATTTTGCACTACCCAGGTAAGATTTGCTTTAGAAGAGTATATCAAGCATGGTGTAGGGTGATTTTCCAATCTCTATTTACAGGCAATAGATTCTAAATAGAAAAAGAAATATGCAAAATTCGCTCTGTCTCAAGATGCACATCAAATAGCTTCACCTGTATACTCCGATGAGAAAATTTTGATGGTGTACAACTACAACTAGTATTTCTCACCTCTGAGACAGAATGTAGCTCCTTTTTAGACATTGGAATTTAAAATGATTGCTTTAAGATGTGATTTTTTTAGAAGAAGAGATTGATTTCTTGTTCTAGAGATCCAAAGAGAGGTTGGAAAACTTATTGAGCACAATACTGAAGATATATCTGCAGCCAGTATGCTCTTTTATTGCATTTATTTAAATGGAGAATGAGAGTTTAGGACGAAGGTTCATGCTCATGTCAGCCTATGGCCCCAATTGAAGCCTTGATACCAGCAAACATAGGCCACGCCATTTAATATGGGTTGGTGAGATGATAAGAGACATTTGTAAGTTAGAGAACTTTCTGCATTTTGGAAGTACAAATCAAGATGAAAATCAACAGTCAATAAAAGCACAGCAATTCAGGTGTTACAATATATCAACAACCTGCACCACCAACATAACTTGATATACGAAATCAAAATTTTTGGCATGCTCAAACATTGTAATACAAATGTTTACACACAGTTCCTAGATTGAGTATGGCATGCCCATTCAAAACCACATTATTGAGCACCAGATGTGCTCTTTGGTGCAAAATATGCAAGTTACCATAGATAGGTACAGATGTTCAAGTGTGTTAACTACTCAGCATTAGATTGTAATGAATGTATCTGGGTTCAGAAAACAGTTACCATTGTTGAAGCCAAAAGTTCAGTTTCATGTTCCATGCATAAAGATAAATCAGCATGATAGACAAATACCTCTCCCTTAAAGCCAGAAGGTTTTTGGTAGGTCGATTCTCCAGTAAAGGCATTATAATAGTAAACAGCTCCTCCTTCAGTCTTGTGGGCTGACCATGCATTTAACTGTTCAACAGGCACAGCTGCATCATTGACATGCTTACTGTTATCTGCATAAACCATATGCTGTCATGTGATGAATAGGATCTAAACTGCAAATTCATGACAGTTCTGATCATCACAATTATTGCATACCGCTTCCTGGAGGTAATTCAGGCTGCACAAGGGAACCAATTGCCAGCTGACTACCTGAGGCTGCAGGTAATGTGGAGGTCACACCAGGAGCTCCAATATGAGTCAGTCCAGGAGGTCGAGAATCTGGCAGTGCAAAAAAAGGATGTGGTATACCATGAACTGGCAAAGGAAAAGTAGATGGATATGACAAAAGAGGTGGCCTTGGCAGGACATTGATCTGTGGGGACTGCAACCATAGTCCCTGAGGAGGAGCAATACGAGGATTAGAAGGATAGGGGGCAATAATTTTCTGGTGAAGAGATGTATTAGATTGAACAAGAGTAGCTGGTATCATGGGTCCTATGCGAGCAGATTGGGAAGAATCCAGAGATGCAGATTGGACGCCTGTATTGGATGATGATGGTAGAGTAATTATTCCCGGGTTACCAGGCATAACAGGATTTCTGAACCCAGCGGGAGGCACCTGAAAAGTTGGGGCAGAAGGCATCCAAAATGTCGGGGTACCCGAGTTAAAAGTTGAAGATGTGACCCTTGAAGTTGAAAGAGCTGGCTGTGAAAAGGAGTGAGAAACAGGAGGTGCAGAAGATACACTGGAACCTTGAGCAACCTGGTCTGTGGCATTCTGTTATCATTGGAGAAAACAGGATAAAAGTTAAATGTTTAGACATAGTATGTTCATGAAAAATGACATCAAATAGCCTTCTTCATCTATTATCTTTTATAATGCAAATGAATAAAATAATAAACCATTCCTACAAACACCAAAAAATCATTAATTTCGAGCCAAATATGCTCTAAGCATCATGAATGGCCCATCATATGATGTTTTTAAAGTATATTCTATCACTACAGCCAAATGTCAGACCCACATGGCTACACAAGCACAACTTAAGTACAGGTTTCAGTATGGCATTAAAAGTAAAAAAAAAAAAAGAGTTTAGAATGAATAAGTCAATAGCCAACTACCTCAAAATATGGACTTACGCATTTTGGGTTTATCAAAATTGATTGCATTAAAAGCAGTAAAATTGGATTTTGAACGCGATTGGTCATGTTCAATGCCGGGAGATGGTATTTTACTTCAAGAGAAAATTATGTGCTCCTACCAACCTTTAAATAAATTATCAGGGAAATGCATAGTCTTCGCCACACTAAAAAATCCATTTAAAGCTAATTTAGCAGTACTTAATGTCTTTGAAGTAACGGAAGGTTTCTCAATCTCTTTGACCTGATGGTCAAAGATCCAAACTAGCTTTAAGGGGTAAGGTTCCGTAAATTAGACCCTTCCCGAACCATGAAACAGCAAGAGCCTAATGCTATAAGATATCCATTAGTAACAGGATTCCTATCCGAAATGCATACATTTCAATAGTTGAAATACCATGCTGCACACTTTCTTTTTAAAAAGAATTTTACTAGATAGAAGAGAAAGTACACAGATCACAGGACAAGATGTCCTCTAAAAACAAAGGAAAATAGGTGGGAAATATTCAAAGTATTCAAAAATGACTGAAATACCAAAAACTAACAAACTAGAAGTTCCAAATCAATGTATAGGATTTCTCCAATCTGTGCACAAGTCTGCAACAGAAAAACCTCTAAAAGCTCCCAAAGGAAAATAGGTAGGAAATATGCAAAGTAATCAAAAATGACTGAAAATACCAAAAACTAACAAACTATAAGTTCCAAATCAATGTATAGGATTTCTCCAATCTGTGCACAAGTCTGCCACATATAAACCTCTAAAAGCACCCAAAGCAGATGCCCATAGCATACAGCTAGAAGAAATCTTCACCGTAATTAAGAAGCTTATATGATTCAAACGCTTTGTTTTATGCTTTTTCACCATATCTTTTATACTTATTGATTTTTCATCTTTTCCTTGTGTATTTACTATTTGCTTTGATGGCCTTTTCTTCCATCGTTCTGTGCTTTCTCCTATATTAATCAAATTTACTCTTTTATGGCCAAAATATTATTTTGGAGCCCAAAAGTTTCACCTAATCTCAGTTTCGGTCCTGAACTTTAATGTGTCACACATAAGGTCCACAAAACATTTTGACCCAACTCAAGTCCTAGCTCTAACACTTTGTTAACATGTAATGAAAATTGCCGTGTGTCCCGTACATGCTCAAAATTGAGGAGCACAAGTATCTTCTACTCCCTCCGCCCCAGTTTAATGTTCTTAGTTTGACTTGGCACGGGGATTAAGAAAAAGTAAATGTTGTGAGTATGAAAAATAAAGTAGGAGAGAGAAAGTGGGTAGGGAGTTTTTGTAGTGAGAATGACAAGTGGGTCCCATTGTCCATTTTAGATAATAAAGCAACTAAGAACCTTAAATTGAGTACACCTCAAAAAATTCTATGTCAAAATACCATGCCCATAAAATGAAATTAATTTAGGGGTGGTTAATAGACACTTGTGTCCCTCAATTTTGAACATGTGAGGGGCACATGCCCAATATCGTTAGATTTTTTTTATTTTTAACGAACCATTAGGGATAAGATTTGACTTGGGTAAAAATGCTACTAGTCGACTTTATGTGGGACACATTTAAGCTCAGGGTCCGAAGTGAGATCATGGTAAAAGCTGCGGCCAAAATATATTTCGGCCAAGATATTTTCCAGACAACTCTTTATTGGCTTTTGCATGGGAAACTTTCTCAAATGACAGTTATATTAATTACAATAATTATGGCATATATACGTGTGTGTGTGTGTATATATATAAGTTGCACGTATGTACGTCAATGCTCCAGAAATGCATGGCATACATGCGTACATACGAACATATGTGTGTATTGTGTATACACACACATATAGAGAAAGAGAGATGTATAAAATACCTTTCTGAGCATTATATTGGTTGTCATTTGTAAAAACATATCCAAACAAACATTTGGTTGTGTGTAATCTTGTTTACGCATACCGCAATCTTGTTTGTGCATGCCATAATCTTGTTTACGCATGCCTCAATGAAACCTCAAGTTGTAAATCAAAATGTTGAGTGTCATTTCATTTTATTGTACAATGACTCTGGTTATCAATACTCTATTCCGTTATTAATATAAAAGATTCAGTCACAAGTGACTTTTGTTTAATACAGCAATACCTTGATCAAATGATGTTGTTCCATTCTAAAGAAAACATCAACTGCCTTTTTTTCATCAATGCTGACCCTTACCATATTTGGCGGGAACTGATGACCACCAGGGACGGGAATCCCAGAATGTGAAGTGTTGTACGAAAAAGGACCAGAACTAGCGGAAAGGCTAGGAGCAGGGGGTTGTAGAAACACTGAAGAGCCCACTGAATTTGACTTAACATCCTGCAATTAAAACCAACTAAGTCAACAAATTCATGACCATTTGAAGAACACTTTAACAAATTACATACGTAAAATACGTTGGTGACTAACAGGGCTGGATGAGGCCTGCTGAGAGCTTCCAGAAGATGTGTTAACAAATGGAGGCACAACGTACGAAAAAGAAGGTGGGGTAGCAACGTAGCCAGAGGCAGCAACAGATTTAGCTGGGGGTAATTTTGTTGAATCGCTTGCTGAACCATTTGCATCCTTTAAACTAGGTATGCCCACCACTGATGCTGGTGCCGCAGTAGGAGTAGAAGGGGCAGTAGATTGCCTGCCAGAAGGTAAATCGGGGCTAGATGCTTGAGAAGTTGAAGTTGGTTCCTGCCCTAACCATGTTGGTGATGCCATTACTGCCTCTGCAAAATAAATTGAGCAGAACAATATTTTAGCTCACTAAATATAGCACCAAGTCTGATTCCTATTTCAGTCAATGCATGGTGTGAGACTATCAGCCCCTTCTCAACAACTAAGGTTACTTTTCAATCGTGTGATTAACAGAATGATTAACATATTATCATAATAGCTCAGGTTCACTAGGTTTTCTGTTTAAATCTTTCCATATGCATCGTGTATCAAACCCCCACCCACCCAAAAAAATGATTTAATAGCAATAAGAAGAAGATAATAACATTAAAAATGGAAAGAAGAGCACTGATACTGGAATTTCACTTGTCTCGAGAAAAGAGATGCACCCGGGCTATCTCTCCACAACCTAAGGTGGAATGTAAGAGTGTTAACGAAATACATACATACATTAGAGGGTATGCTTTTCAATGAGTCATGCCGGATCAGCAATCTTCTTGAATATGCCAAGGGCTCCCAAGTGTGAGATGGATGATCCAGCAGCAGCAGGCCTGATCTTGTCTATCGCCCCTACAAGAAAATGATGTTTCCTTTCACATCTTTTCCAGGATGATAATTTCTTCTTGATTCTGTTTTTATATCAAAAAAAAATATCTAGTCTGCTAGTGCGGTCATTGTTCTTTTATTGTCTCTTAAGTGCAGCTGATGGATCCTCAAATCATTCCAAGCAGTGTAATTGGAATTGAAAGAGCAATTTGAATTCCGTGGAATTAACTATGTTCTTCCAATTCCAAATTCAAGGCTTTGAATGAGATGCCAAATACCTTTACTCTTTTTGTTCAAGCAGCACTGATTTATTCACTAGAAAATGGACACTCATTAAAGGATGGAGGGGTTAGCACTTAAACAATGAGCGATGAACTCAAAGTGCACTAAGAGAACTCGGAAGCAGGTACGAAGGGTTAAATTTGTATTCCTAGCTATAAAGGCAGGGGGATATAGAATCAAGAGTACCGGAAGGTCAGATATTTGGAAGGATGAGAAACATGAAGGAAATATGAAACGAGAACTTGTAAACAAAAAGCATCACTGAATAAATATTTTCGCAAATTGAGATGGTAATCGTACTCATCTATGCATTTGCAGTGCACATTGATCATCTCTTTCTCCAATGTAGCACTCCTTGATATTTGTTGAATCGTTTGTTTGAGGTGAGTACGATTACCCTGTGTGATTGAAATCTTCAGACACATTGGAAGGTAGTCATGTATTAAGATGGAGTATAGGGGAATATATCTTTAACTACCACAAGACGGTTTGAATTTGATGTATTGGCATATCCTCCAACTTTGAAGGCTGTCCTGCTGTGAAGATTATATAATCAGACATTTGATAACTTATATTATTTCACATGAGTTAGTTTAAGTTCTTAACTGCAAAGCCCCATAATGAGTAGATGAGAACCATCTCATTGTTTGATGAATTCATTGCAAGTTCTTTATTTCTAGCCATAATACTCTTCTAGATTAGTTTTTTAACATAAGAATTTTTTTTGGATGGAAGATGTACATGTAGGAGAGGACAAGATGTTCTCCCAAAAATAAAAAGAGAGAAAATAATAGGGAAAAGTACAAAGGAAACTAAACATCAATATGAACTACTGAGCAACAGCTCTCCAATCTCTACACAAATACTCCCTCCGTCCCACCTCAAACCTGATCAACTTTTTGGGCACGGTGATTAAGGAAAAGTAAAGTAGGAGAAATGTGTTGCGAGTACGAAAAGTAAAATAGGAGAGAGAATGAGTGGAAAACTAGCAAGATGATTGGTATTGTAAGTATAAAAGTAAAATAGGAGAGAGAATGAGTGGGGGAATAGTAAAGATTCTTTGCAATTTTGGGAAGATTGGTTTGAGGTGGGACGGACAACAATGGCAAAAAGTCCGGTTTGAGGTGGAACAGAGGGAGTATGTCAAAGATAAGCCGCTAAAAGCTCCCAGTGCAGATGATGCTCGTGTGGAAGCAAGGAAAATAAGTCTCCTTACGATGAACGAAAAATAATTGTCTATTCTTGAAAATTTTGGCATTCCGTTATGTCAAAATGCACCATGACGTCACAAAAACTTTACATTCCCATCAACGTCTAGCGTCTCTATCCTTTCCACAACCCACATATCTAATTTGAAGGAATCCTTCTAATGTAGAAGAACAACTCCAGCTCTTGCCAAAATAGAGAACAACTCACACCATGATCTACAAGCAAACGAACAATGTAAGAGATGGTCATGATATTCACTCTGACTTCATAATGCATTTAGATGGAGTGGAGTGCGAGAATATTTCGAGAGTTCAATAATGAAAGGTTTCAGTCACTTCTTTATGGTCATCTGCTTTGGGCCCTTTTAAAAGAAATCCATTGAGAGATTTGAGCACGGACTAGAGAGCAGTCCTCCATTAGTTACTCTGGATGTTTTCTTTTCTCTCACCTAATAAGTTATTCATCTAAATTGAAAGGCACATTTCTCGATTCCAGAATACAAAAAAAAAAAAAAAAAAAAAAAACTTTAGTGCTATGTGTGCATTTCAATCTTATTTTTACCATTACAATACCAGTAATAAATTTTGACAATACGCACCCTGCATTCCCTCACAACAACTTTCAATGGGCCAACTGAAGTGCAGTAATATTACTCGCTCCCTAATTAAGTGTTGCTTTTTGAGACATATCGATTATCTTCCAACGAGCACTTAACATCATATATTGCGGATACTAACAGCATCGATGCACTAATACAGGAGTATGCATACCAAAGTGACCTAAAAGTCAAACTTGCACTAATCTTTGCAATAAAACTAAAAAGGAAGCTCACAGGAAAAGGCTACTATACATTGAAATTTAATAAATTTCATAAAATTTCTTAGTAAGAGTACTTAGCACCTAAACTAAGAACATAACTGAAATTTTCCGATCGGTAGAAAGAAATTTCACCAAACGGAGAGAAATGGCAAAGTTAAAGTTCACGAGAAAAGAGAAACATAGTTAGAATAAAGGTACCTCGTGGTTCTCACGAGCAGCCACGTTTGTGAGAGGACTGTGGTGACGGAGATAACTCCGACGGACGGCAGATGCGACGCTGACAGAGCACGAAAGGAATGAACGAAGCGGAGAGGGCAGAGGGTTGAGGGAGCCAAGGGCAATGCGTTTGGAGGGACTGGGGACGAGTGGGTTTAATGGTTCCCTACATTTACCCCCTCAACTTTTGATTAATTTCAAATACTACCTCAGCTTAATAATAATTTTATTTGACTATTCAAAAATTTAAAAATAATTTTTCATTTCTAATGCTAATTGTAATGATCTTCACTTAATATTGTTGATTAAATGCCACTAGTGAGTGAGTTGTTTTCTCATTTCATCATTATTTATTTTTAGAAAATTCATTGATTTTAATCCTTCAATTTAGGAAATATGACTATATTTCGTGATAAATGTAAAAGATTTCAAATTATTCAGAGAGAAGAAGAGGGTTCCAAGGGCTTACGAAAGCCAAGGGCTTGCGAGGTTCCACAGGTTTACAAGTTTCTAGAGTTTTAGAATGAGTATCTGCTTATGATTGACGGGAGTTTGCTATGTTTTCACGGATGGTACCAAGGGTTTGTGAGGGACCATCGGCTTACGAATGCCAGGGTTTGAAGATGAGTCACAGGGTTACGTATGTCGGGGGTTTGCAAAGTTTCCACGAGTTTATAACTATTGAGGGTTTACGAGGGGCCATGGACTTACAAATGTCAGAGTTTGAAGATGAGTAACAGGCTTACGGATGTCGGGGTTAACAAAAGTAATTTTGATTTTTTTTAAAATGGGGTGTCGTACGATAGCAGGGCAGTCATACCGCAAGATTCAAGAAAAATAATTTGTTGTACGACATGGGTTAATTTTGACACAGAAGTATACGGGTTGCATTCTATTTTGACAGACACAAGTTAAGGACGTAAGAGAGAGAAAGAGGCAAATTGGGATGATTCTTAGTAAAAATTCAAATTCCAATACATTGATTCTTCCTACGATCTTCATCTTCTTCAATTTGAGATAATAAGGATGGCTATGGAACCAAGAATGGCTAGAAACAACTACATATACCCGCTTTCTCAGTACAAATATGAGGTGTTCTATGCTAGTTCGATGACACACGCCTCCTACAAGGCGCATACGAGGGTAGCAAGCTTTTTTCATGAAATTATTGGTTTCAATTTCATTGTCAATTTAATTGATTACCTAGGTTTAGGAACTAGTGTTTAACATCAAAACATTAGGGAATTTGCATGTAAATGTAAATGATGATCTAAAACATAAAATGATTCTGCATCGAAGCAGTTAAAGTTATTTGAAGCATGGGTAAATAGTTCATGAACCTAAAATATTAAGAATTTCAACTATTCAAAGTTGTATTGTTCATTCGTTCTGCAGATTGTTCCCTTTGATTTTGCATTTGAACACATATAAACATCCATGGGGTTGTATCATGATTTAAAATGAGTAGTAACCTACCTATGTAGTGTTTATATGTGTACAGGTTCCTCCGAAAGCTCAAAGTTCTTGTGGCTCAGTCAATTGTCTTACAAGGTTTGGGAAAGCCTGCCAGTGCCCAACGAGAATAAATTGTACTAGGTCAAACATCATTTTCGACGTTTTAAGGGTATAAAGTCATTGCAGAAAAGCAGGGCCATCATTCGGGCTTTGATAGAAAGTTGACAGTAATTGCTACATATTTTACGCCATTGGTCGAGCTAGGTTTTGGAAAGATCCCTTATACTAGGGTAACACCTTGATTGATGATAAGGATAAGTAGTAGGGTTGCTGGTTTTTCATACCCTTGACATACTCTGCGAGTATGAGGTTCTTGCGATATACCAAAATTTGAGTTAAATATTTTTTCATTAAAAAATTGATATTTTAAATAATGTGGACGCTAAACTAGGCTTGAATTTGTGAATGTGATATTGTTGGATTTTAAGGGTGGGACCCACCTTGCATGAAAAATTGCCAGAAAATCTAAGTTTCATGTGTACATACTAGGTGTTTAAAAAAATACTATGGGCTCGTTTGGTAGATCGATAGGATTAGCCTGTATTAATAGTGAGGGGATTATTAATCAGGGGATTAATAATACCATCTTTTTTTGGGATTAATAAGAAGGGGATAAGAGGGGATAAGAGGTTACTATCCAGGTTGTTAGAAATAATACAGTGGTTGCATTTAATGTACCAAACACCAAACTTATTGGATTAATAATCCTATCCAGCCTAAGAAGGGCTACCAAACGGCCCCTATGTGTTTTAGGTGTATGGTAAATCTCTCAAGTTGATTTATATCAACTTTTTATATCAGTACAACCGGTTAGATCATTGTTGATTATTAACACATAGTCAACCACTCCATCCAATCTTCTAATTGGTCTTGTTTATGTGTTAATCATCACTCCAAACATATAAATTGATTTTAAGATTGAAATGTTGGATTGTTGGAAGAAACCTTCTCTATGAATTAGAGAGATCTTCAACAAATCCTTTTACACTGATCGCATATTCAAATACATACAAAATTAAATAAAATCAATTAAAGAAGAATTAAATGAAGATGATGTACAAGAAGATGACTTGAGAGATTTGTGTACCTAGCTTGAGAGTTCTTGGGAGCAATTCCGCATGGATTTGGTATGTAATAGTATATGAAAGTCCTAGAGAGATTGTAATGTGAAAATAAGGAGAAGGAGCCTTGTAATTATACTCAAAATGTATATTCCTTCGCAAGAAAAGTGATGGAAACCCATTTGAACTTTCCATGTTAATTATCCATTACAAATCAAAGTCGGTCCAATGTCCAATCATAAGGCTGAAGGAAAAAGGAATCAATCAAGCTTTAACGAGTCTTATTTCCAAGATTCAATCCCAGCAAAGTGAAGCATGTGCAAGAACCAAAATAATGTATCTTATTCAAGAACAATTCAAAATTAATCGAGAATGAGTCCAATTTGGCCAAGGTCCAAGTTCCGACTAGTTCTAATGTTGCCAAATGTGACCCAAGATAATAAGTAGGCCAATCATATCATTATGACCTAAATATCCATCAAAATAAGTCAAAGAATGCTGGATCCAAAACCCAAGATGGGCAAATTCATCTCGTAACATTTTTTCACCAATTTACTGAATTTATCACATGAAAAAATGCTAGTTCATGAATGTACTATGTAAACTCCACCATTCACTTTGTAAACTCCAAAACTGTATATAAGCTATATCCAAAGCCTTGTAATATCCATTGTGTAATATTCACCATGTAATCTATATATTGGTCTCTAATTTGATGGAATGACATAATTGAATCCAACAAAAGTTAATATTTATATTGTGAGCTACATTCTCTTAGTAGAAATTATAATTTGCTAGAGCATGTTAGTCTACAATCCAGGTTGAAGGAATATGTATTCTTGGTTCTTAACTAAACACTAGTTAAGGGTCTTCAATCCTTGTATGAAGGATCTTAATCACATTTGGGGGTTAAGGATTGAGGTTGCTCAATTTAGAGATTGTTATCAAGTCTAGGGAGGTCGATTTCGTGATCAATTGTGATATTCAAGTGGTTCCAAGATCCAATAGTTTGTGGGTCTCATTGGTCTCACCTCATTTAGTATCAAGAGCAAGGCATTAATTTCAATTCATCTATTTTTATCTTCCAATTCTTAATCTTCTTTCTTTCTTCATATTTTTGCTCGAAACTCTATCTTCATATTGTTCTTACTTTTTTCCTAAGCATTGTTTGTTTATAGTTCATCTATTGTTAGTCCATCAATAGAGGTGCTCTTGTAAAAAAATTACAAAAAAAAAAGTTGAAGAAAAAAAGAAGGAAAAGAAGTAACAAAAAAAAAATAGGAAGCAAAGTGATGGAGGAAAACTCCCTCTTGTAATAAAAACCGAGCAAGTGTACTCACTACCGGTGTAGCAGTATGCAAATGCAGGGGTCGAATCCACAGAGACTCGTTGGTAAACAAGTAAAGTGAAAGCAGTGAATAAGTAACCACAGTTTATATTGATTTGATTTAAGTCTAAAAGCATAAAATAAATAACAAACACTACTAAGCAAGAAAACAGATTATGAGCTGTAAGTACCCAAATCTGGCTCATGCCTTCCGGTTAAATTTTCCAGCAATTTCGGTAAGTTTTTCGGTAATTCCCCGGACCTTCCTAGTGTTCCGGAAATATTCCGGAACTGTTCCAAATTAATTATGGACTGAAAGGGAAGCTTCCCAATTAAGAAACACGTTTTTCTTAATTGGGAGGAAGCTTCTAGAATTTGCCACCTTGCATGTTTCTAGAAATGCTGAGTCACAAGGGATAATGCCGCACGGCTGCATTAGCTCGAGGTCCCTGGCCGCACGGCTTCATTAGCCTTATCCAGACTACCTATAAATAGAGCCCTCCTCTACCCATTTTAACAACCAACAAAAAAGCATCACTCACTCATAATACGAAGAAGTCCTCCCAAAGAGCTGCTGGAGTCCAAGAAGGTGAAGAAGAAGGCCAAGAAGCTACCTCCCTCCTCCTTGAAGATCTCAAGATCAAGTCCTCCTCCTAGCTCCGTCCAAAGAAGAAGAGGAAGCCATTGGTAACCTCGCACGCCCTAACCTTGCATCTTAAATTGCTTTATGTGATTATAATTGCTCATTGCATTTCATACATAGCTATTATCTTGCTTGGAACTTGGTAGATTAAAGATCATATCTTTATACCCCCTTTCCCCCTTTGCATGCATTTAGGCATCCTTTGCCATTAAAAATGTAATCTTTTGAATGAAAGGTGCATCCTTTGCACCTAAAAATCCCATTTTTCAATAAAAATGTCATCTTCATGCATCCTTTGCATATAAAAATCCAATATTTACAATAAAAATGCATCCTTTGCATTGAAATCCTTTTTCAAGCATCCTAGGCATTAAAGATCATATCTTTATCCTAAATTAGCATCCCATGCTTTTCAAAAAACAATCTTTATGCATCCTTTGCATATTCAAATACCAATTTCTTCATAAAAATGCATCATTTGCATAAAAATCATGTCTTTATGCATCATTTGCAAATAAAGATCATTTCTTTAAATCAAATGCATCCTTTGCAACCCAAAAATGTCATCTTTTCATTAAAAATGTCATTTTTACATGCATTCCCCCATGTCCCCATTAGCAACCTCGGAACGGACCGGTGTAAAAGATCCTATCTTTACATCGTTCCTTCCATAAAGGTTTCATAATTTCTTTAGAAAGGGACAACCTTGAACCCTATATCTCCGATTATCGCTTAAGATGAGTATGAAGCATCTATATGAGCTCGACCGTCTTAAAGTGTAGGATTGATGGGCTAAGGACCCTCCTTTTCTAAAGAACCTCATCTTTGACTATAAAGAGAGTCATTCTCTCGATCACGCAAGTCCCAAGGTCCAAAAATGCGATGATCACAAGTCCAAGATGAGGACGGGATCATAATCCCGAATACATAAAATCCAAGAAATCCCGAGCGACAACCAACAAATGGTTTGTACGTCCGGAAGACGACTTGGGACATTCCCTCCCTTTATTTTCAAACACATGCACACAAGAAAGCACGCAAGCAAGCACGATTAATGGGATCTTGGGAGACTTGCTCCGGCAAGGCACCTTGGGTGAACGACGATCCGTTCTTCCCAAGGGGTAACTTAACCTCCGAACCCATAAAACCTTTTTTTCAAAGTTTTGAGGTAATCAAAATGGCGTGGCGACTCCGTTTTTTCAAATTAAACCGGTTGTCTTCAAACTCGCGTGAATCCGATCTAAAAACAAAAATTTAGAATTTTGGGCACACATTCACAGTTTGGCGACTCCGCTGGGGATTGTCCCAAAGGAGAAAAGCTTTTATTTTCAAAACAAAAATCGATACTCGGTATATAGGTGGAAACCACTTGCCTTTCCTGTACACTCCCTGATGTGGGAGTTGGGATAACCGGTGGTTTAACAATCCCACGTACCAGTATCCCTTTTCGAAAAAAAATTTGAAAAAAAAAAAATATAAAAGAAAGCTTTTCCCTTTGAGCGGGTTAGACTCCCGTCGCTGATTTCATTAATCGTGCTTGCTTTCTTTACCTTGCATTGCATCATTTGCATCTTGGAATCTGTGCATACTTTGAACGGGAAACAACCCGAAAAATAGCAAAGGAGTGGAACCTGGAAAATTGATCCATGCAGTCGTACGGCTCAATCCTCCTTGGATTCTGACCGGGCGACCTCAGTGGCAATTCCACCAGGAAAAATCATGGTTAATCTGGCAGCCTGGCAAGCTTGGGGCTATTCAGCTGCATGACTCGATCGGGCTCCCAGAAAATTTACGTGCTTACGTGTTGCATTTTCCCCGTCCCGAAAATCATTCCTTTAAAACACATTCATGAAAATCTCTGTTTTAACTCAAAAAGGAACATTTTTAGGAGACCGCACACTACGCGCACCTGATATATCCTGTACACTTTGCACGCACGTCCTTCAAACCCGAGGGTGGTTCCAGCTGCAGTCACGGACAGCCTTACGATGCTCTCGGGCGCGCACGGAATCATCCCAACCTCCCCATGGCAGCCAGTGTCGACCAATGCACAGTCCGTGTCACACGTTTCAAAAAACCGTGACTTTTTGGTTGGTTTTTGGTCTAGTCCGTGTCATATAGCCCAGTTGCATACCCTCGTAAAGGTCAAGCCTTAGTTCATAACGGAAGAGGAACTCTGCCAAAATTCCAACAAGGAGAAATTGGCGAGATCTCGACTCCAATATTGACTTTGACCTTGACCCGCACGGAATGCGTAAAAGTCAAGATCGAGTCTTTGCCAACAAATCAAAAGATCTTTCGCTCAAGCGAAGCTCTGCTAAAATTCCGACAAGGAAAAATTGGCAAGATCTTGACCCGGCATTGACTTCGATTCTAACTCACGCCCGGCGTATGCAACGAAGTTCAATGTGACACTGTGTCATCCGGCTTTTACCGCCCGACCCATGCCTATTATTTTCTCGGACATTACCGAAAGTCAAAACGTCATTCGCTCAAGCGAAATTCTGCCAAAATTCTATCAAGGCAGAAAGACTAGACTTTCCCGGTATTGCCTTGACTATAATCCGCATCGCTCGTGCGTTAAAAGGTCCTATGACCCGCTAGACCCATTAGGAGCGTTCTTTACTCTCGGTCGGTGGGATCCGCGTGCCCTATAGGACCCTCGCCCGGGGCTGTCCACCCTGGGAGGTCGAAATACAGGTGGAATACGAGGGGCTTATAGACGTAGTGACGGAACCCACTGATCCAGGATCTAGAGTAGTTGCGAAAAAGAAGGGCAAATCCCCTTTTCCAACCAAATAGATATTAATAAAAGACACTGTTTTAAGTAAACTGGAAGATTCTAATTTGCATATTGCCTGAGCCTTCAGCCTAAACACCTACCCCGAGTCTAAACCTTTCCTATCCCTTTCCCGCAGCGAGAAAGAAGTGGGTGAGAACACCGGGTCAGCGACTTGTTAGCGCAGAATTCTCAGACAGTTCGCCAGAATCCTCAGTTTTGCCAACTTTTCCAGTGTCAAAATGGCCAACATGGTAGTCAACAATGGAGAGGCCATCCCAGTTCAACCCAAGCCCCATATATGGTATGATGTATGCGACTGTGAGGATTGTCTGGAGTATGAGTATCAAGAATGGATTAATGAAGACGCTCCTTCGAGAAAGAAGAAGAAGAGAAAGTCCACGCAGCAGAAATTAAAAGAAAGGTATGAAGCCGGAGACAAGAGCGTCGGAACTCTAGGGGAGCCTTCTGGCAAGTTCGATTACTATGTCAGTTATGCCAAACAACCCGCCAAGGAACCCATCATTCAAAGCACAGTCCAGCCTGATACCCCCATGGATAGTGATCCTCTTGAAGCAGAAAGTGCTGAATTTGTGGCCATCGTGAAGTTCAATGAGAAGCTAGCAGATCTAGAGGCAGAATACAGAAAGCCTATTGAATACGTAGCCAGTCAAGGAAGAATTAAGATCCCTTCTGAAGAAGACTTCATCAGCATTATCCAAGCCAACCCTCCTGTTGGCTATACTGACAAGGTCGTGGTGTCCAAGATCAGTAAAGAGAAAATGAGTTATCAGCAGTGCATTGATAAGATGAGCCAGACTCTTCAGTCAATGAGCCCAGTTGTCACGGACGAGCTCGCTGAGAGATTGCATCAAGCTACTCTAGCTCCCCTCACTATCTTTCCACGGTACCGGCCTGTCAATGATTTTCGGCAAGTTTTTGATCAATTTGAAGTCTCCAACTTTCTGAAGAACGCTGACAAGACTGCTACTCCCCAGGGCAACAGCAAGAAGGAGTGAGATCCCGGTCCAACCCTTGTCAAATACCCTCGAGTCAATAAGTAGTGTAGGGTCCAGAGTCAGTAGCGTCTATTCAGTCGAGTCAGGAATCTTTGAATTCCAGTCCTCTGAGTCATCCGAAGGCCTCACGCCTGAGGACTATCAAAATGTAATCGATGTCATCTTTCCCCTTATTTTGAATGAAATGACAGATCTTTCTGAGTATCCTCTTATTGCCAACTTAACAAATGATAAATTAACTCAAAACTTAACAACAGTTAATAATGAATCATTTGAACAAGATGCAAACACACTAAATGAACAATACATTAAAGAAATCTTTAAGCAGGTTTCAGAAAAAGAGGAAAACCGGGCCCAAGCTGCCGAGGAGGTTTTGACAAGTGTGAACTTGGGTACTGTCGAGGAACCTAAAGAGACACAGATCGGAAACTTCTTCCAGGGGGTTGAACGGGACAGACTGATCGATCTACTCAGAGAATACGTCGACGTGTTTGCATGGTCATACAGGGATATGCCGGGGCTAGACAGTTCGATAGTAGAGCACAGAATCCCTCTAGCACCAGATGCTAAGCCAGTAAAACAGAAATTGAGGAAGATCAAGCCAGAGTGGTCTCTACAGGTCAAAGAAGAGATTGAGAAGCTACTGCGGGTAGGATTCATCAGAGTCATCGAATATCCGACATGGTTATCCAATATTGTGACCGTCACCAAGGCCAATGGGAAGGTGCGCTGCTGTGTGGATTTCCGAGATCTGAACAAGGCCAGCCCCAAGGACGATTACCCTTTGCCAAACATAGACATCCTGGTGGACTCCACTGCCAACTACGAAGTCAAATCCTTCGTTGATGGCTTTGCAGGCTACAACCAGATCAAGATGGCCGAGGAAGACCAAGAAAAGACAGCCTTCACCACACCGTGGGGAACTTACTGTTATACAGTGATGCCATTTGGGCTTAAGAATGCCGGGGCTACTTACCAAAGGGCAGCGACCGCGCTTTTTCATGACATGATCCACAAGGAGATTGAGGTCTATGTAGACGACATGATAATCCACTCCAAAGGCGAGGATGGGCAGCACTTTGTTGACCTGCGGAAGTTCTTTGAGAGGCTGAGACAACATTCCATGAGATTAAACCCTGCCAAATGCACCTTCGGAGTGACAAGGGGAAAAGTGCTTGGGTATATGGTCACGGAGCGAGGTATTGAAGTTGACCCCCAAAAGATCAAAGCCATTATGGATATGAGGCCACCTCAAACCCAGACAGAAGTCAAGAGCTTTATGGGAAAACTGCAGTACATCAGCCGTTTCGTCAATCAGTTGACCACTATGTGCGAGCCCATCTTCAAGCTCATGAAGAAGAACGTAGACACAGAATGGACCGAAGAATGCCAGGATGCTTTTGACCAGATTAAGGCATACTTGGTACATCCTCCAGTGCTATGCCCCCCACATAGACAGAAACCTCTTCTGCTCTATCTCACTGTCACTGATACGGCAGTTGGGGCTATGCTTGCTCAGAAAAGAAAGACTCTCGGGTAGAGAATGCCATTTACTTTGTCACGGAAGGCTGCAGTGGAAGTGAGCTCAATTACTCAAAGCATGTGAAAAGACCTGTGTAGATGGTCCGGGGTAGTCGGCAAGCTGAAGCATTATATGCAAGCCCACCCTGTGAATTTGGTCTCAAAAATGGACCCCATCAAGTACATCTTTGATAAGCCTTCCCTCTCGATGCGTCTAGCAAAGTGGTCCTTCTTCTTGGCAGAGTACGACATCAACTATGTGACCAGAAAGGCCATCAAGGGTCAAGCGTTGTCAGACCACCTGGCAAACTTCCCCAGTAATGAGGACAGAGGGCCTGAACCCCAATTCCCAGATGAAGGGATCTTTGCAGTCGAGCCCGAAAACCGATGGCAATTATTCTTTGACGGAGCCGCTAACAAAAGAGGAAACGGCATCGGGATGCTACTGGTCGATCCGAAAGATGAGCATACACCCATAGCCCTCAAGTTGAACTTCCCTGCCACGAACAATGTTGCCGAGTACGAAGCCTGCATTGCTGGTTTGGAAGCTGCCTTAAAAAGGAATGTCAAGGAGCTCGAAGTTTACGGAGACTCAGCCCTGATCATCAACCAGGTTTCCAACAAATGGAAGACTGTGGACCCTAATCTGCAGCGGTATCATGCCCATATGGAGGAGTTGACTGGACAGTTCAGAGAAGTGACTTTCCACTACTTGCCGAGGGAAAAGAACAGATTCGCAGATGCCTTAGCTACTCTAGCCTCACTGGTAGAGATCCCCGAGGGAAAAGCCATAAAACCCTTCCGAGTGGGTAGAAGAGAAGCCCCAGCCTTCTGTTGTGAAGTAGACCTGGGACCCGAGCCTATAAAGGAACCCTGGTACAATCAAATTTACCAGTTCCTCAAAGATGGAGAGTCAGCTTTCAGAGACGAAGAAGGTAGACCAAAAGAAGGTGTCAGAGCCAAGAGCTTGCAAGCCTTGAAAAGGTTGGCCTCCCATTATGTCATTCTAGGAGGCAACCTATACAAGAAGCGGTACCAAGGACCACTCCTCTTGTGCGTCACTCAAGAAAGGGCCAAAGAGTTGATGACTGAAGTCCACAATGGTCCCTGCGGTCCTCATATGAATGCCAGAGCCCTGATGCAAGTGATCCTCAGAATGGGTTACTACTGGATTTCCATGGAAACAGACTGTGTCCAGCACGTCCGAGCATGTGACAAGTGCCAGCGGTTTGCCAACCTCAACCATCTCCCGCCTCATGACCTGTACTGCATGACGACTCCTTGGCCGTTTGCAACTTGGGGTATTGACGTGATAGGGAAAATAGCCCCGGCAGGAAGCAATGGGCATGAATTTGTGCTAGTAGCCATCGACTACTTTACCAAGTGGGTAGAGGCCAAGTCCTACAAGGTCCTCACTTCCAAGAAAGTGGCCCAATTCATCAAAGAAAACATAATGTGCAGATATGGGGTGCCCAACGAGATCATTTCCGATAATGGGTCGCACTTTGAAGGGGACTGCGATAGGTTGCTGTCAGAATTCAGAATCACTCGCCACAAGTCGTCTCCGTACAGACCTCAGACTAATGGAGCCGTGGAAGCTGCTAATAAGACGCTCGAACGGATCATCCGGAAAATGGCCACCCGTGGTCGTGATTGGCCCGAAAAGCTGCACTTGGCACTCTGGGGCTACAGAACGTCTGTCAGAACAGCTACAGGAGAAACTCCTTTTGCCCTAACCTACGGGATGGAAGCAGTGTTACCAGTGGAGTTGGAAATCCCGTCATTAAGGGTCCTCCTGGAAAACAGTGTCAATGAAGTAGAATGGTTGCGCAGCCGGCATGATGAGTTGGCTCTGCTTGATGAGAGAAGGCTAAAAGCCATGGAACACACCCGAGCCTACCAGAGGCGAATGGCTAGAGCGTTTGACAAAAAGGTTAAGGCCAGAGACATCAAAGAGGGTGACTTAGTGTTGAAAGTGAAGCCCCCTACCAGAGACAACCCCCTGGGAAAATGGGAACCCGTTTGGATCGGCCCTTATGTGGTGCAGAAGATACTATCGGGAGGAGCCATGAAGCTTGCAGACCTGGACGGCAATCCCTTTGTCCACCCAGTCAACGGTGATAAGCTCAAAAGATACTATGTCTAAATAAAAAAATATATATAAAAAAAAAATCTTAGTGCAAAAAGAGTAATACCCAGCTAGGCTGAAAACCCCAAAAAGGGCGGTCTAGGCAAAAGACAGGGTTGCACATAAAAAAAAAGAAAAAATCTTAGTGCAAAAAGAGTAATGCCCAGCTAGGCTGAAAACCCCAAAAAGGGCGGTCTAGGCAAAAAACAGGGCTGCACATAAAAAAATATAGTTCACCAGAATGAACTACGAAGACCTGAGCCCCTTAGTCTTTCTTGTAAAAGGGGAACGTAGGCAGCCATATATGGTTCGGTCTAAACAATAAAAAGGACAATCAAGCTTCCATGAAGTGCGTCCTAAACAATAAAGGGTATTTCAGTTTTCATAAAACGGGCCTCAATCAATAAAGACATTTGAATTTCCATGAAATGTGTCTTGATTAATTTCTAAGATAATATTTCTTGTTCATTACAAGTTAAAAATTTCTTGATGAGTTCAAGCACGGTCTACTCTTGACTCTGCTAACCTGCTACAAAGATCTAAAATACAAAAAATGCCTAAATAAACTAATGTGTTTGCAAAATGGCAATAAGGGAATCCTAAGAAAAGATCTGTCAGTCGTCATTCGCTGAGTCTTCTTTGGTCTTCTTCCCTTTACCTCGACCCCGTCGAGTTTTCTTTCTCTTCTTTTCTATAAGGTCGGTATCCCTCATCCCGATCTCCGGTATCCTCACTGGAGCCTCTACCAAACCCGTGTCAATAAGTGCCCTCTCTACACGAGCACGAGTCCGCACTTCCTCCCTCTGAGCCTCAGTCAAAGGAGCGACCTCGGACAATCTCTTGTATCGAGCCTCCATATCTCTGATCAGGTCACCCGACTGGTTATGGCGACTCGCCTTAGCCTCAGTCTCCCTCAGAGTCCTACTCGAGTCACAGTCGGCCCCCAATAAAGCCTGACGTCTCTCCCCCAGAATGACCTGAGTCGCTCCCATTTCCCTCTCGTACCAGTCCAAGTAGACAGTGGTCAAGATGGTGCTCTTCCTGCTCCTGAAGATGGCCCTGGGTGGGAAAGCAGTGTAAGTCCAAGCCCTCGAGAAGAATGAAAAGCTGGCTGGATCTCTCATATCCAATGGCATCACCTCCATGGTCCGGATGTCCTCCCAATCGCTCAATGGCTCCTGTAAAGCCCCAAACTGCCTGGATACCAAACAGGGAATGTAGAAGGATGACCAGCAGAACCCTGGAACCCTCACAGCATAAGACTCCTGAAATATCCTCTTGGTCTGCAATCTCCAGTGAGGTATCCACCAACGGATGTCCGAAGTGGATAGCCTAGCCATCGTCAGCTCCCAGCTACCCTGGTCCTGTTGCCTCGGTGCACCTCTCCGAGAAATCACCCAAGGGCACTGAGTCGGCAAAGCCCCTGGCAAAGCCCCGAGCCTCTCCTGCAGCCACAAAGTCAGCACAGCTGGACTCCCAGACCTCATGAAATGGTCTCCCCTAGCCATCCTGTCAATGCCATGAAGGGTCTCACCCAAAACCAGTGGGACAATGTCCTTCCCAGCCCTGCAGTCTCTGACCATGTCCAAGAGACCACCATGACAGATCCCCACGGACTCAGCGGTGAACAAAGCAGAAAATATGCAGAGAATGAAGGCATCCATAGCCACCGTGGTCGCAGCCATAGCCGGAGACCCAAACCTGCCCGGGATATCAGAAAGGTCAATCCTGTCCGGGGCTATCATCATCCCCTCAGCCTCTCCCAGAGAAATCTGCAGAAAAGATGCAAGCTTTACCGCCACCGGCACGTCTCCGATCAGCGGAATAGATATAGCCTCAATCTCTGGACCCCCAATCAAGGCTCGGAAGTCTTCATGCGTTGGGACAATCTCGTTGTAAGAAAAGCAGTAAACATGTCTCCGGACGTCCCAAAACCTTGCTGCTGCTCTCAAAAGGTCCCAATCGGGCGGGAGATCCCTCAAATGCCATAAAGACTTGATCTTGAAGGAAGAATCAAGCAGTCCCTTGTGAGATTGAAAGTTGTGCTTCGCCCAAGATTGAAGATCGGACAGAAAACGGTCTCGCTTCCCCCTTTGCAATCTGACGGGCTTCTCCATCGCAAAATGACCAAAGATGGTGTCTTTAAGTCCAAAATGTGCTCTGGGAACAATTGGGACAAGTCTAGAGTGAAAATGAAATGAAATGGCCAAGCCTTGCTTTTATTCAGAAAATAACCAGTTCAGACAGAACTGTGAGCCGCACGGCTTCATTTGCCCTCAGGACCAAACCGCACGGCCTCATTTGCCATCTGCAGAAAAAAATCTGCAGCAACCAAAGTTGCTGCCCAAGGGAGTTTTCACCCCACTTTCTCAACCAAGACCTGTACAAAAACATGTCCAGAAGCCATTCAAGCATTTATATATCATTATATATCATTTTGGCCCAGTTTCAGCCCCAATTCCAAGCAAAAAACTGCCCCAAGGCTCAGATAATATGCAAATTTAAAAAGCATAAATTAGAAAAGTAAATAAAGCATTACTACAATGTCTTCGCCCCATCGGCGCCCAAATAAAGCAAAAAATAAACAAAATGTGCATAAAAGTTTGTCCATTGTTTGTTTTTGTTCCTAATCCACTCTAGAGACCTCCTAGGCCTCCGATTCTTCTTCCTCATCACTGCTTAGCTCATAGATGCTAGCCTCCCTCATCAAGTCCTCCTGGTCGCTCACGTCAGACAAATAGACATTATCGTGCCCGTACTCAGCCAGCTGCTCCAGAATGTCAGCATTGGGTCCCCGCCCCCGAGGCATGGCACTGGAAGAGTACTTCGAGACCGATGAGGTAGACGTTGTGCCCCCGACATGCTTTCTCTTGCGCCCGGGCTCCTGTGCGTCCGCTGTCGCCTTTGAAGTGCAGGCCAGCTTCCTCAGAAGGGACCGGCACATGTCTTTCCAGCCCCTGTTCTGCCTGACCAATCTGTCATAGGTGCGAGCTGGAACCTGAGAAAAAAGAGGAGAAAAATCTCAGAAAAATCTCAGAAAATCTCAAAAAGCAAATAAATCTGAAAAAGGGAAAGACCCTAAAAGTATACTTACAAGGCTGTCAAAGCGGCAGGTATACCGGGGCTCCCTAGTGTCGGGGACAGGAATCCTCATCCTCCTCGGAACTCCGTGGACCACATAAGACAAAGGTGCGCAGGAGGGATCGACGGGTCGCAGGCTCATCCTCCCCATATCCCCGAGTGACCGCCGCCTTCACGCCTTCGTGGCGTCCTCAGCGCCGCTCCACAAACACAAACGTAGGGGGTATCCATGTCAAAGTACTCTCGCGGCCACGCCCGCCTGGTACCTAGCAATCTCATCTCGCCGGCCAATCCTGGCCGTAGCATCCGTGCCTGGAGGATCACGGGGAGTAATGGCGTCCAATGGAGGGACATGGCCATGCCGCTCGAGAAACGGTCCCCCAAATATATGACATCACATGTCGCCCCGCAGCCATCTCCTCTCGCCTCGTCGCCTCAATGGCCTCTCCCAGCAAAATCTCCTGATACCGCCCCAAGGGTAGAAGTCCACTCTATCAGGCCCATCCCTGTTGATGACCGGCCTCACCATCTTGTAATCTAAAGTAATCCGGGTCTTTCCCGTGAACTTATCCCTCGCATCTCCCTCCAAATGATCATAGCAGGAAGATGGTGATATCGCTCTGTTGGTTCCAAGGAAAGAACCCGATCACCTCACGTAACTGCACTGCATGTTCAAAACATCAAAAGGGTCATTTTTCTTTCATAAAAGTCTCAAGACAAGAAAAGAAAGAGAAAAGAAAGAGGGACTACCTCGAGGGCAAAGGAAAAGCAGTCCATGGAGGCAGCCTTTATTCCCGTACATATCCAAAGAGAAAGTACAACTCCGCCAATCCGTCCTCTCCCCAAGAGACCGTCCCTATCACATCTACATCCTCCAGAGAGTCGAGGAGGCTAGTCATGGCCGTGTCCTGCATTAGCAAAAATGGTGACCGACGCATCAACCACACAAAGGCTCTAGCCGCCGGGCTGGCCACATCGCTAACGGCAAAGTCCCGTATGCGCTTCGGGATCGCCACCCCGACATTTCGTGTCTCCATCCCTAGCCCCTTGGGAATCAGCTCAAACCCGACCAAAGCTCGGAACTCCTCACCGTGATGTGATCCCTCCAAGTCACGGGCCTCCTAGTGAACTGTAGACCAGTGATAGCCGTGAAATCAGCGGGAGTCACTGTCAGCTCTCCCCAGCTCAGATGGAAGCTATGAGTGCTATCCCACCAAAACTCAGATAGGGCCTGGACCAAGCCCTTGCTCTTAGAGGTGATGTGGATCCCCCTGCCGATAGCCTCAACGAAAAGATCTAGGCCGGTAGCCCACACCAACTGCTTGGGGTTCGCCCCATTTTTCTCGAAATCAGGCATCCTCTCCCAAAGCCTGACCGCTATCTCAGATGGTCCTCTAGACTTGTTCTCCTGTAGACAAGCAAAGCACAAAAGAAGTGTGTCAGTCCTTCATCATTTTCAAAAGCATGCATATATTCAAAAAGTGCACATGTTTTCAAAAGAAAAGCATTCATAAAGTTTTTCTAGCATCCTTCGTATGAAAAACACGTCTTTCATCACTTGGAACACGTCATGTCAAGTCTCATTGCTTTCCTAAAGCACAAAATCACAATTTTCAAAATTCTTTGCACATAAGCATTATTCTTTCAAAAAGTGGCATGCATGAATCCTTTTCATCTTCCAAAATCTTGTTTTCTCATTGATAATCAAAATTTTGACCTAGTTCTAGCACATGCAAGAACTCCGTCTCACTTTAGACAATTATCATTCTTACTTTATTTTCGAGAAAAAAGTGGGTCATTCTCATTATTTTTATCAAATAAATTGCACATGCATGTTCTTAGCCTCATAGGTTAATCATCAATGTCTCAAAATCATTCAAAAATTCTAGGAAAATCCTAGAAAATTCCTAAAATTCGGGTCAAGCCCTAAATCAATCAAAATCCAATTAAAACCGACGGAATCGAGTCAAATAAGAACGCTTACCCCAATCGATCGCGGGTTCGTCGATTTGTGCTCTCTTCTCCCCGGATAAAGCTCCGATGGAGGCGTAAGAAAGTCATACTTTCTCTCCGTTCGAACGAGCTCCTTCCTCCTCCTTTGAGCGGCCGCGGAGATGTTTCTTTTTGCTTGTCTCGGCATAGGATTGCCCTACAGATTCATTCTTGATCAAAGGGAGCAAGGGAATTGAAAGATTCTCAAAATTTCTTTCCTCTCTCTCTCTTCCTCGGCTGGGAATGGGCGGCAGTAATGCCCAATTGCCCGTTCAAATCTGTTTTAAATAATCTGGAAAAAACAGACTTCTAGCCGTACGGCTTCTTTTTCCTCCATCTCATGCCGGGCGGCCTCATTCGCTCTGAGCAGAAATTACAATTTTGCCCCTGGACTTTCCACTTGGGCCTCCAATTCCCGTTATCCTTTAACTAAGATAACACCCTTTTCAGAAGATATCCCTTATCTCCTAAGCAATTAAGCTTTCTTCCCGCCGCTCCGTTAATTCCGTTATAACGGGATAACGCTAGGTGACAACCTCCGAATTGTCAAGAACTCTAAACTTAGCTTACCTCTATCCCGAATAGTGAAGTATGCTAAGTACCTCTATCCCGGATAGTGACGTATGCTAAGTTCTCTAAACCTAAGCTACCTCTATCCCGGATAGTGACGTATGCTAAGTTCTCTAAACTTAGGCTACCTCTATCCCGGATAGTGACGTATGCTAAGTTCTCTAAACCTAAGCTACCTCTATCCCGGATAGTGACGTATGCTAAGTTCTCTAAACTTAAGCTACCTCTATCCCGGATAGTGACGTATGCTAAGTTCTCTAAACTTAAGCTACCTCTATCCCAGATAGTGACGTACGCTCAAGTTCTTCTGACTTAAGCTACCTCTATCCCGAATAGTGAAGTATGCTTAAGTTCTCTCAACTTTAGCTACCTCTATCTTCTCGATAGTGACGTAAGCTCTAGTTTCTTCAGGTGACAACCTCCATTAATTGTCAACCAGGTGACAGCCTCCATTAATTGTCAAAACCATCAAGGATCCTAGACATCGTTCCTAACTATCTAGTGATGCTTGAACTACGATCAAGGCTTGATTCCTCCGGGATACGTAGGTAGCCTTTCATAAAAGGTCCAGCCATCCGACCACTTTGGTCACCCTATTTCTTTGTCACTCCTCAGTGATAAAGTAGCCCCTCATAGAGGTTTAGATATCTGACCACATCGGTCACTTCTAGCATATCCCCAGTAGGATCAATTGCTTGACCTCTTAGGTCATTTTTCTCTTCTACTTCCCCAGCAAGAGACCAGTTTCTCTTCTCCATTCCCCAGCGGATCTATTCCGAACTACGGCCTGGCTTGATTCCCACTCGGGATACGTAGGTAGCCTTCCAGAGGTTCAGCCACTCGACCACCTCGGTCTCTCAATCCGTCTCGGCATTCGCCAGATCGGATCCTTTTCTATCGACAACCCCACTCGCCTTGCAAGTGACGTTGCCGAGGGGCTTCTGTAAGTACCCAAATCTGGCTCATGCCTTCCGGTTAAATTTCCCAGCAATTTCGGTAAGTTTTCCGGTAATTCCCCGGACCTTCCTAGTGTTCCGGAAATATTTCGGAACTGTTCCAAATTAATTATGGACTGAAAGGGAAGCTTCCCAATTAAGAAACATGTTTTTCTTAATTGGGAGGAAGCTTCTAGAATTTGCCACCTTGCATGTTTCTAGAAATGCTGAGTCACAAGGGATAATGCCGCACGGCTGCATTAGCTCGAGGTCCCTAGCCGCACGGCTTCATTAGCCTTATCCAGACTACCTATAAATAGAGCCCTCCTCTACCCATTTTGAAAACCAACAAAAAAGCATCACTCACTCATAATACGAAGAAGTCCTCCCAAAGAGCTGCTGGAAGTCCAAGAAGGTGAAGAAGAAGGCCAAGAAGCTACCTCCCTCCTCCTTGAAGATCCCAAGATCAAGTCCTCCTCCTAGCTCCGTCCAAAGAAGAAGAGGAAGCCATTGGTAACCTCGCACGCCCTAACCTTGCATCTTAAATTGATTTATGTGATTATAATTGCTCATTGCATTTCATACATAGCTATTATCTTGCTTGGGACTTGGTAGATTAAAGATCATATCTTTATACCCCCTTTCCCCCTTTGCATGCATTTAGGCATCCTTTGCCATTAAAAATGTAATCTTTTGAATGAAAGGTGCATCCTTTGCACCTAAAAACCCCATTTTTCAATAAAAATGTCATCTTCATGCATCCTTTGCATATAAAAATCCAATATTTACAATAAAAATGCATCCTTTGTATTGAAATCCTTTTTCAAGCATCCTAGGCATTAAAGATCATATCTTTATCCTAAATTAGCATCCCATGCTTTTCAAAAAACAATCTTTATGCATCCTTTGCATATTCAAATACCAATTTCTTCATAAAAATGCATCATTTGCATAAAAATCATGTCTTTATGCATCATTTGCAAATAAAGATCATTTCTTTAAATTAAATGCATCCTTTGCAACCCAAAAATGTCATCTTTTCATTAAAAATGTCATTTTTACATGCATTCCCCCATGTCCCCATTAGCAACCTCGGAACGGACCGATGTAAAAGATCCTATCTTTACATCGTTCCTTCCATAAAGGTTTCATAATTTCTTTAGAAAGGGACAACCTTGAACCCTATATCTCCGATTATCGCTTAAGATGAGTATAAAGCATCTATATGAGCTCGACCGTCTTAAAGTGTAGGATTGATGGGCTAAGGACCCTCCTTTTCTAAAGAACCTCATCTTTGACTATAAAGGGAGTCATTCTCTCGATCACGCAAGTCCCAAGGTCCAAAAATGCGATGATCACAAGTCCAAGATGAGGACGGGATCATAATCCCGAATACATAAAATCCAAGAAATCCCGAGCGACAACCAAAAAATGGTTTGTACGTCCGGAAGACGACTTGGGACATTCCCTCCCTTTATTTTCAAACACATGCACACAAGAAAGCACGCAAGCAAGCATGATTAATGGGATCTTGGGAGACTTGCTCCGGCAAGGCACCTTGGGTGAACGACGATCCGTTCTTCCCAAGGGGTAACTTAACCTCCGAACCCATAAAACTTTTTTTTCAAAGTTTTGAGGTAATCAAAATGGCGTGGCGACTCCGTTTATTCAAATTAAACCGGTTGTCTTCAAACTCGCGTGAATCCGATCTAAAAAAAAAATTTAGAATTTTGGGCACACATTCACATGAGCAGAGATTCGTAGATTGGATTTCACTTCACCATCATTCTATGCAAAATTTCACTTATAAAACATCAACTCAACTTCTAGGGTTCATTCACTTTAGCTAGGATCGACACAGTTAGGTGGCCGGATTACAACCCTAATTATTCTCTTAATATTGTAGATTCTATTACGGTTCCACAATATGCCAAGAATACATTAAACACGAAAGAATTAAAGAACCTAACGTTGATCCGATTCTATTACGGCACATACCAAGTTATTCAATTAATAGTGGTCTATGTATAAATCGCCCAAATTAATGGCTCAATAAATACCCAATTATTCAAAGATGGGTTCGTATATTAACACACGTCTCGAATCCAAGAACATGGAATTAAAATCTATTAATGAACTAGAAGGAATCAAATAGAAAGAATTAAAATATTAATGCATAGAAATCCGGTAAAGGTTCGACCAATCTACAAATCTAAGAAATTAACTACTCATAATTTACAAATAATAAAACCTGAAATTCGGAATTGTTCTTCTCCACAATTGAATTGTTAAAGAAAAAAAAATAAAAACTATAAAATATGTTATGTGATGTCAAACTAACGTGGCTGCTGTTTGATTATATAGAAAATAGGGCAAAAATCAATGGTCCAAGTTTGAGAAATCACAATAATGCCCTTCATTAGATCGCTATAAAACTGGTGCAACGAACGTTGGAGCGCGGCCGCAATTGATGTTGGCGCGGCCGCTCTAACAGGCAGTAAGTTTGGCCGAGTTTATTTGCCTTCAAGCGCGGTCGCCCAAGTTGTTGAGAGCGGCCGCCCAACATTGCAGAGAGTTTTGTGCAGAATTCCTTCCAGCCTTGCCTTGGCCCAACAACCATTCCTCCTGGCCCCAACTGTCCTAGCTTCGGCCCCAAATGCCTAGGCCATGTACCATTAAGTGGCCGACCATGATCCTTTGCCTTGATTTAGATTTGTAACAATTTAGTATTCGTTTCGTCTCGCGATTTTCTCGTCGCACTTTGATCGCTATAATGACTTCTTTTGCACTTCGCTCTTTGGGATTTTATTTTTCATTTAATCCCATGAATTTTTATAAATCAAATTCGCCCAAAAATTTCATATTTCCAGTTCAGTCCTGAATTTTCCAATATTTCCCATTTGGTCCTTGGAGCTCCAAATGTCAGTTTTGTCCCAGATTTCAGCATTGTTGCGCTTCAGCCCCTGAACTATCAAAACACTAACATACCATATCAAATATACATAAAACTCGGGAATCAAACGCAAAGAAAGCCTAAAAGTGCATCATTTGGATGGGTAAATACACATCCATCAAACACCCACAAACTAACCTTTTGCTCGTCCCGAGTAAAACAAAACTAAAAGAAGTAAAATAAAACCACTCTAAATACTAATAATAAAACATTAAAACAAAATATTTTTTTTTTTTTTGGAATGTTCTATCACAGATGAGTCATTGGCCATACAAGTCTCAGATCCTTACCAACACACATAATCAACAAGTGCCACCACAGTAATGGGATTACAATCACATTGAAGCATAAAACTCACAATTTTCCACCGCGGCCTGAATGATGAATGAATTATGGGAGGTCACTGCCAACAACCTAAGATTGTTTATGGATTCACTAAGTGATGCTCTAACTCAATATGTTATAGATATTACAAACCAAAAAGGACACTCATATGCACATTTACACGATTGTCAACCCGATTACTCGATATTGAAAGAATAATATGACTTAAAAGTTATGGTGCGAAAGATCGCAGGGCTAGGTTCATGGTTACAAATGAAGATAGGACATACGAACATAAGAAAGTGAAACTAGAAAGTCTTCTTTTAACAATACATCCTCACTTTGATGATGATTTCTACACTCACCCTTATTACTTCCCAATGTGCCCACCCACAAACTAAAACTTTTTCATACATTGACATAGGGTTGAGCACATTCCATTACTTTATTTGGTCACCTTGAAACACAATTTCCACTTCAACATTAGAGAGGGCAAGGCTTTTTGTTGTTTTTAATCAAATATATAACAACGAATGTGCATTTAATATTTTGCTCAAGCCCCTCTTTTCATTACATAACATTACCCACTTCTTTATTTTCGTGATCACTTTCCACTCAACCCCTTCATTTTCCAAACTTCCCCCACAATTCCCAATTCATTCCCTAGTTTCACTTTCTTGAAAAGGTAAGAAAATAGTGTATAAGTTAAAAGGGTGGGATAATGAGGGTACAAATGAAGGCAAATGGTGGTCTAAGATAAACTCCCACTTTGTGAGAGATTCCATTCTTTTTCAAGCTCAAAAGGGGTTCTAGCGGAAAATTTTATATAAGTGACTAGAAAGTTTAAGGCTCACAAAAAGGGATTCAAAGAATAGCCATATATATCAAGTAACCTATTGACGTGTTATTGACAATCATGCAAACATGTTCTAGGGACCCCGAGAATACACAAAGTGATCCCATAAAAGGCACCTAAGTTGATGACAATGACCAAGAATATGATACGGAAGTGAGAGGTGGTGCAATCATGATTTAAATGTTTCAATGCAATCCCAATCACCACACTAATAATAGCACATGTGATTTTAAAATTAAAGCACCCTCTAATTATCACAGACTTTGGCCAACATCCCAACTATGAAAAGAACAAAATTTTTAAATTTTTCTATTTTTTTTGGAGGGTGACACTATATACACTCCCTATAAACCCACAAACTCGGAGAGATGCCCACCCCCAAACTCAAAACATGCTATGTCCTCAGAGAAAAGAGAACAAAAGCGTGCCTTGGGTTCGACAGATATCAAGACACTACTAAACAGTAATTAACATAAAATAAAACATACCTCATTGGGTTGCCTCCCAAGCAGCGCATTTGGTTAAAGTCGTTAGCCCGACTATGGTCCCAAGCTTACTTGGCCTTAGCTTTGCGGCCTTTGGACCATTTCTTCTCTTCACGGGCACAAACGCCCTTCTCTTTCCAAATCAGCTCTCCATTGTCAACAAGTAGGGGTGAAGCCACATTTATTTTTGAAACTTTACGCTTGTGCTTACCCCTCTTTCTTTTCTTTTTATTGGGGTTTCCACCCCCAAACTCAACCTTTTCTGCAACCTGTAGAACACCATTCTCACCACCAAGATCAAGAGAGTTATCGTGAACAAAAATATTTAAAAATATAGAATCAGATAAATCACTATAACTCTCCTCACTAACTCTCGATTTTGAAGGCCCTTGTGGTAAATGTGATGGATTCGACTCTTTATGGGAGTCATGTGGGGAGTGATACGACCCGTTACTCCTAGAGTATTGGTCGGCCTTAATGTTACTAGCCAAGGGACAAACGTCCGCATTATCCCCACTTTTCTCACATCCATTCACATCATATATGACCATTGGTAAATCAGTTAGGGCTCCTACAAAACTATCATTAAGGGGAAGGTTCTTGTCATTCTTAAACATACAAAACTTACATTCCTCCCCCATACCTCTCAAGGACACCACCCCTTGGCACACATTAATAGTGGCCTTAGTGTCAAACATAAATGGCCTCCCAAGCAGAATGGGAGTTTTCAGTTGTTCCTCACTTGATCCCTCCATACACATCACATAAAAGTCAATGGGGATGATGATTTTATCAATTTTAACCAACACCCCTTCAATAACCCCTAAAGGTCTTTTGATTGAGAGATCCGCCAATTGCAAGTCTCTCGTGGGTGGTTTCAACTCACATGCCCCCAAACTTCTAAAAACATGAAAGGGCATCACATTGACGCTTGCCCCAAGATCCAATAAACCTTTAAAATTTTGACCCCCTAGAGAAATTGGGATAGTAAAGCACCCCGGGTCTTTTTGAACATGATTAATCTTTTCAAACTCCACACCTCTCTAGGGTGTGGTTTTCACAACATTGGGGGGAGGGGTTTCTAAATTTAATGCAGAAAATACATATTGAACCTCCCCCATCTCATCCTCTTCCTCACTAACATTATCACTATTATCACATTCAAAATTATCAAGGGAAGAAAGAAATACCTCCTCAATTTCCTCACTTTCATCCCACACTATTGTGATTGACTTTGCTTGCTCAGGTGGGTTCTTCTCTTTCATCAACTCTTGGGCAACCTTCACAAGTTGCTCTACTTGTGTGCCCATCTTTTCAAACGCATCATCTGTATTTTTGTTGCTTTGCTGCATCTCCATCCTTAACTGCTGGACTGCCAGCTCCCAAGGCTCTTTATCATGTTGTCCAGGTGGTGGCACATGAAGAGGTTTCACTTGCTGATTATGATGGTCACCCCATGAATTGTAGTTACCGTATGGGTTGCCTTGGGGTGGTGGTCTTTGTCCATATCCGTTGAAAGCATGTGCCTGTTCAGGCCGATAGGAAAAATTTGCTGCACTTGAACACATATTAGTCACATGAGATGATAAACCACAATTTGTACAATAATCAGTAATAACATTGGCACCAGCAGAAGTGCCACAAGCAGTCAATTTATCCAATTTATTATTTAAAAGTGCAATCTGCTTTGAAATATTATCACTAGCATTCAATTCAAGTACCCCCCTTGTTCTACCCCTCGAACTCTTTTGTTTAGAATTAGCACTCAACATCTCATATAAAGCTTTAGTCTCGTCTGGGGTCTTGGCTCCTATCGAGCCTCCAGCAGCATTGTCAACCATTGATTGACCATTGTCATTCAAGCCATCATAAAAAGCTTGGTTCAGTGAGGGTAGTGTGAAATTGTGTTGGGGACATTGCATTAACATTGTATTAAATCTTTCCCATGCCTCATGAAAGGGCTCCCCCACATCTTGGGAAAATGTCATCAATTTCTGTCTAAAACCAGCCAAAAGATGATGTGGGTAATATCTTTTAAGGAACACATCTTGTAATTCTCCCCAAGTACTAATGCTGCTCGGTGCAAGCATCATCAACCATGTTTTAGCCACTCCCTTAAGAGTGTAAGGAAAACACTTCAGTCTAATTTGCTCCTCGATCTACTCCCCGTCTTAACAAAAATTGAGCAACAACAATAATATACTCTTTAAGGAACGTAAGTGCATCCTCACCAGGCAATCCGTGAAAGCTTGGCAACATGGCAAAGTATTGTCCTTTGACCTCTAGATTTTTGGCTGCATCGGACAGCACTATGCAAGAGGTAGATGTGTCTACCCTAGGTCTCAGGAAATCATTCATAGTTTGTGCCGGTGGTTCTGCCATCTCGGCTTTCTCTTCCTCTACCTCGGTGGTGGAGGGTTCTGATTCGGTGTCCGAATCCGAGAAAAGGGGATTAAAGAGGGGATCGCCCTCAAATACTTCCTCAAGAAGCTTAGTGTCTTTAGCTTTATTAAGTCTGTTTATGTTGTCGTTCAATGGCACCAATGTAGGCTTCAAAGAACGACGACCTTGCATTCACTACCTAACCTACTTGTTTACTTGCAACAAGTCCCCGGCAACGGCGCCAAAAACTTGATGGAGGAAAACTCCCTCTTGTAATAAAAACCGAGCAAGTGTACTCACTACCGGTGTAGCAGTATGCAAATGCAGGGGTCGAATCCACAGAGACTCGTTGGTAAACAAGTAAAGTGAAAGCAGTGAATAAGTAACCACAGTTTATATTGATTTGATTTAAGTCTAAAAGCAGAAAATAAATAACAAATACTACTAAGCAAGAAAACAGATTATGAGCAGAGATTCGTAGATTGGATTTCACTTCACCATCATTCTATGCAAAATTTCACTTATAAAACATCAACTCAACTTCTAGGGTTCATTCACTTTAGCTAGGATCGACACGGTTAGGTGGCCGGATTACAACCCTAATTATTCTCTTAATATTGTAGATTCTATTACGGTTCCACAATATGCCAAGAATACATTAAACACGAAAGAATTAAAGAACCTAACGTTGATCCGATTCTATTACGGCACAGACCAAGTTATTCAATTAATAGTGGTCTAAGTATAAATCGCCCAAATTAATGGCTCAATAAATACCCAATTATTCAAAGATGAGTTCGTATATTAACATACGTCTCGAATCCAAGAACATGGAATTAAAATCTATTAATGAACTAGAAGGAATCAAATAGAAAGAATTAAAATATTAATGCATAGAAATCCGGTAAAGGTTCGACCAATCTACAAATCTAAGAAATTAACTACTCATAATTTACAAATAATAAAACCTGGAATTCGGAATTGTTCTTCTCCACAATTGAATTGTTAAATAAAAAAAATAAAAACTATAAAATATGTTCTGTGATGTCAAACTAACGTGGCTGCTGTTTGATTATATAGAAAATAGGGCAAAAATCAATGGTCCAAGTCTGAGAAATCACAATAATGCCCTTCATTAGATCGCTATAAAACTGGTGCAACGAACGTCGAAGCGCGGCCGCAATTGATGTTGGCGCGGCTGCTCTAACAGGCAGTAAGTTTGGCCGAGTTTATTTGCCTTCAAGCGCGGTCGCCCAAGTTGTTGAGAGCGGCCGCCTAACATTGCAGAGAGTTTTGTGCAGAATTCCTTCCAGCCTTGCCTTGGCCCAACAACCATTCCTCCTGGCCCCAACTGTCCTAGCTTCGGCCCCAAATGCCTAGGCCATGTACCATTAAGTGGCCGACCATGATCCTTTTCCTTGATTTAGATTTGTAACAATTTAGTATTCGTTTCGTCTCGCGATTTTCTCGTCGCACTTTGATCGCTATAATGACTTCTTTTGCACTTCGCTCTTTGGGATTTTATTTTTCATTTAATCCCATTAATTTTTATAAATCAAATTCGCCCAAAAATTTCATATTTCCAGTTCAGTCCTGAATTTTCCAATATTTCCCATTTGGTCCTTGGAGCTCCAAATGTCAGTTTTGTCCCAGATTTCAGCATTGTTGCGCTTCAGCCCCTGAACTATCAAAACACTAACATACCATATCAAATATACATAAAACTCGGGAATCAAATGCAAAGAAAGCCTAAAAGTGCATTATTTGGATGGGTAAATACACATCCATCACAAAGTCATTGCATGCGAGTCTAAGGCCATGTCCAATAAGGGGTTGAGAGGGGGGTTGAATGGGGGGTCAACTAGTTGAGAGGGGGCAATAAGGGGTTGAGAGGGGGATGGTTGAAGGGGAGGGGTTGAATGTTTTCAACCTGGTTGAAGAAAAAATGGGGGACCCGCTTTTTGCTTTTTTTTTTTATGCAATTGACACATGGCGAGCATTGATTGGTTCCCCATATTTTTTGATTTTATCTTCACCTCAGATTTTCGAGCTCAATTATTTTACAACTAATTTTTTTTTTTTGCGAAAATTCTGGAAATTTTTTTCTCTATAAAATGATATAACTTTCTTTTTATTTGTACACCAAAAAAAAACCTCTCTTTTCTCTCAAAAAAATTAATTAAGTGTGAATTAAAAAAAATTAAAAAAAATCTCAAATTTATAAATAAAAATATTAATAATTTATTTTTTAATAATAAATTATTATTATTTTTATTATTTTTTTAATTATAAAATTAAATATTGTAAATAAAATAAAAAGTGATGGGATATAGAATGATGAGTTGGGAGGAGTTGAATTTTAAACTAAACTAGCTTATTGTGGGGGGTGTAGTTGAGAAAGTAGTTGAATAATTAAGTGGATGGAGAGAGAAGATGAGGTGTCGTGATATTAGGGTAGTTGAATATTTTTTGGTAGTTGGCTTATTGAACATGGTCTAAGGAACAAGTAGTCACATCAACTTTGCTTGCTCTTTTTCTATTCCAACTTTGAGAATACTTTGATCATCAACACAAATGTTAACATACCAAAGAGCTCTAGCTCAAGCATATCTGATGTCCCTTTTCACATGACAGGTTAGGGGTTCAAACCCTAATAAATGCAATTTTTATCACTTTCAAGTGATACTCATAATGGATTAAGTCATTTATTAATAAAAATACTCAATTTCAAAAAAAACCCCCACAAAGGTTAGCATCAATTTTCTCCTATTATTGCGTACTCTATATTTGCTTCAAAAGAAATCAAATATACTCTCTATGATTTGTAATAGTTTATATGTTCTTTCTTAATGTATTATATCCTTATACAATTCTTATTCTTCTTCTTCTTTTTATTCTTCTTCTAATTAATAATAATAATATTAATAATAATAACACTAATAATAATAATAATAATCTTTTGTCCATCTTAAACACTCGTTTTTTCATTGCGTAAGTATAATTGAAATTTCAAATCTTTACTCCTTATTGTCTTGTTCTAGCTATACTTGGTTTCTACAAGAGAAAGTATGTGGGAGATGCATAACTTGCAAACAAGCAAAATAAAAAGTGCTCCCCATAATCTGGTTAGGTCGTTACCGATTCATGTAAAAGAATTCAATCTCATTCAAGGGTTCATTTACAAAAATATAGGGTTGGGATGTTTGGTATGCGGTTTGCAACCCTAATATCTCTATCGTGTTTATACCTTCCGGTAAGTTAATACAAACATTCAAGAGATTCAATATAAAACATAAGAACATAAGAACGTAGATTCATTTGACTTCTTGGCCTGTCTTCAATTAAATCTAATCTTCTCAACAATGGTCAATGTATAAACTATCCACGTGAGTGCGACAATTTATACCTAAGTAAATTCAAAGGCCAAAAGTATCTTAACATACAATTGAAACCTAAGAACAATCTTTAAGAATGTTGAGAAGAACAAGAATGAGAAAGAGAGAGAAAGAGAAAGAATTAAAACATTATCATAAAGACCCAATTATTAATTACTCAATCCACGAATCAAGAATTTAGTCGTGAAGGGCCATAAAGAATAAAAACATGAATTAAACCTTGAAATCCTTGTCTTCCAACTTGTAAAACCCAACTATGAACAATAATATGAAGGATGATACAAAACCTAATCTAGGGGTATTTATATAGTAGGGGAGGAAGAAATTCCTAATTTGCAGCTACAAGGCTTCCCGAATCCTGGTCAAATCCGGAAATCAGCCCACAATCCGCCTTAGGTCGCCTAGGGAGCGACCGCCTTCAACCTTTCCACGCGTTCACCCTTAAATTATGGAATTTTGGTGCGTTCTCCCCCTTTTGTGGAGCGTTTGCTCTCTAGCCTCTGTCCTTTTGGTGCGGCCACCTCCCTTTTAGGGGTGCGGTCGCCCTCCTACTCCAATTCAACTTCAATCCTTCGTTTTTTGCATAATTTCCATTCCAACCCATGTACTTACAAAACACTAGAAAATACATTAAATAACCCAATATCGAGCACAAAATAGGTCTAGAAATGTATCATTTGGATGGGTGAAACCACATCCATCAATACCTCTAACTCAATCTGTAGTACTGCTTCCATACTATAGGTTAAGGGGTATAGAGTTTCTCTGATGGATGTTCAGACTAAGGTGTGATAGCCCTAAAGTGCATAAGGTAGTTTATTCGGCCAATCCCTTCCAGTGACCACCATTTTTCCGATGATGGTTTCAATTGTTTATTGGCGGCCTCAACTACTCCATTTTTTGAGGTCGATAGGGTGAAGACTTGTGTCTTCGGATTTTGAATCTAGTTATGAGTTGATCAGTCTCTTTCTTAAAGTGGCAGCCATTGTCGAAAATGAATTCATATGACACCCCATATCTGCAGATGATATAATTCTTAATGAACTCGTCCACCTTTCAAGCATTAAGAACTTTATAGGAGGCAACCTAGATCCATTTGGTGAAGTAGTCAATGGTTACCAAGATGAAGGTGTGTCCACTAGAGCCGGCTGGTATGACCTGCTGATGACATCTATTCCCTAAGTTGAAAAGGGCCAAGGGGAAGTCATGGGGTATAACACAGACGGTGGTGCGTGTTGTATGTTAGTGTAAATCTGGAATTTATGGCATCTCTTAACCATATTTGCACAATCGACTTCTAATGTCATCCAGAAGTATCCTAGCCGAATTATTTTCTTTGCGATCATGTTTCCATTCATGTGAGTGCCACAAACTCCTTGGGGGACATGATCCATAACCTCTTATGCTTCTTCTTTGTCAGTATAAAGGAGACCGTTTCTATGATGCTTCTTGTATAGGTGGTCCCCTATGATAACAAATTGCATGGCCAACCTTTTGATAGCTAGTTGAGCTTTCTTCTTAGTGTCAAGTAAAAAAGTTTAGTTTAGAAGGAAGTGCCAAATGTCATAGCGGCATGGCTTCTTATCTTGGTCATTAGCAGAGTATATTGATGCACATCTAAATGACCAGTTATTTGATATTCCTATTGTCATGTATGTCTATGAATGAGTATTAAGTGAGGGTCATTTGCCTTGTTACTTTGAACAACTTAACTGCTTTCCCCTCTGACTAGGGAAGCTAGCTTGGCTAGAGAATCTACAAAGTGGTTCTTATCTCTGGGAAGGTAGTGAAAAGTGACTTCTTTGAATTGTTGCACCAAATCTTAAAGATGGGCATTGTATTTCTACAGAGATAGATCTTGTATCCTTCACCTTTTTAGTGTCTCATTAATGATCATTTGTGAATCCCCACACACTTCTATTTCGGTTACATTTCATTTTAACGATGTTTCGAGCCCCGCTATACAAGCTTCATATTCTGCAATGTTATTTGTAGCTCCAAAGTCAAGACGAATGTCGAGTTGAATGTATATATAAGTTGGATCCACTAGAAGCATGTCAATACGATAGCCCTTTTTATTGGATGCACCATCAAAAAATAGTTGCCACCTATTTTCATGTTCTATATGCATGATGTCTTCATTAGGGAATCGTGGGTCTTCCCCCTTCGATTCGTCACACAAAAATTATGCTAAGTGATCTGTGAATACTCTCCCCCTCACGGATTTTTGCGTGATATAAGTGATATCATATCTCATGAGCATGAAGTACTATTTAGCTATTATGGAGGATATGTGTGACTTTTCAAAGATGTACTTGATTGGTTCCATTCTAGTAATTAATCAGATAGGGAATGCCTCCTTGTAGTGTTTGAGGCATTGTGAAACCCTTGTAGTGTTTGAGGCGTTGTGAAACCCATAAGGCTATGCACAACTTTTCTAGTGCAGAGTAGCTGGGTTCACTTCCTTGGAACCTTCAACTAACAAAGTATATAGCATTTTCTATGCACGAGTCAGCTTGCTCTTGGGCGAGAATAGCCCCTAGTTCATTGTCATTATTAGCTAGATAGAGTAACAAAGGCTTGGCCTTGTGTGGGGGGACCAACACGGGAGGGCAAGTCAAGTATTTCTTAACCTCTTTAAAGTCTCTTTAGCATTCTCATGTCCATTCAAGGGATGAGTTCTTTTTGAGTATCTTGAATATATGTTCGTACATCATTTTGAGTTGGTTTACGAATCAACTGATGTATTGTAGTCGTCCGATGAACCCTTTTACTTGTTTCTGCATCATTGGTGGAGGGATGTAGTTGATAATTTTTATTTTAGTGGGGTCAGCTTCTATGTCGCGATGTGTTACCATATATCCAAAAACTTTCCCTTTAACCACTCCAAAGGCGCACTTAGTGGGATTCAATCTCATTTTGTGTTGTCTCAGCCTCTTAATTTTTTTAGAGGTCTATTAAGTGTTGGCCGCCTGAGCCTTTAGAGTGGATAATCATATCTTCCACATATACCTCAACTTCCTTGTGGATCATGTCATGGAATAGAGCAGTTACCGCCCTTTGGTAAGTGGCTATGGCATTCTTGAGTCTGAATGGCATGACTGTGTAATAAAAATTCCTAATGGTATGGTGAATGTTGTCTTATGTTGGTCCTCCTCTGCCATATGGATTTGGTTGTATCCTGAGAAACCATCGACAAATGAACGGACCTCGTATGTATCAACAAGCATGTCTTTATTAGGAAGAGGAAAGTCATACTTTGGAGATGCTTTGTTGAGATCTCTGAAGTCTACACATACCCTCACCTTTCAGTTGGCTTTGGCGACTTGTACGGTGTTGGCTAGCCAAGTGGGGTATTCAATTACTTTAATAAACCCGATGCCTAGAAGCTTCATGATTTCTTCTTTGACTTGCATCGACCATTCCGGCTTTGATCCGACGAAGTTTCTGTTTGACCATTTTTACATCTAGAAGCAGTGGTATCTTATGTTGTACGATTATAGTGTCTTGCCCCGACATATCCTTATAGGACCATGCAAACACATCTAAAAATTCTTTGAGGAGCGTTGTGAGGGTTGTTCTGTCTTCCTCCTTGAAGAAGTTGCCATTTTTTGTCGATTTCGAATCTTCATCCATCCCCAAATTAACTATTTGCATTTCTTTATCGTCAGTAGAACCATTCTCCCTACCTGCTTTGCTAATTCTTATAGGATTTGTTCACTTTCTTGATCTATCTCATCATATGAGTCATTATTAACTTGTTTGTTAAATTCATTATCTTCTTCATTATTAGTTAATTCGTCATTAATGATGTAGGCAATCTTAGGATACTTGAATAGATCAAAGTTTTCATTAACAAAGTAAGGGAAGACACGTATAACTATGGACTATATGTCCTCTTGAGTGAGGCCATCAGAAGTGAACTTAGACTTTAGTTCAAAATTTATAAAATCCGGCCTTCGTATGGGGATGATGAGTATAACCTAGTTCCTTAATCATGAACTCTTCATCAATAATGGGTCCCCCAGTGGTGTGCCAATTTTTGAGTAGCTCATCACACAACTCTATCAGCTTTTTGTAGTCTTGAGTATAAGTGTCCCCCTTAGTGATGGCATAAATCTGACTGCCTTCTAGCTTGCAAAGGTTTTGAAATTGGCGCAACATGTCTTCTGCCAACACAAATTACCAGTCGCTTGCCACTTCAGCTTTGATCCTCTACAAATCCTTGGGAAGCTGAGGAATTGGTTCAGTCTCAAAAGAATAAGGATCATTGTATTCAAATATTTCAAAGCCCGGATGACTCTTGCCTTTTTCATCAACCCAAGGTTCATGAAAGATAAAATATGGAACGTCTTCCCCTTCCCTGACGAAGTAACCATTGAATGTCTTGTGGTAAGGTGCAATATTGGGAGTTTTATAGGAAGTCCCCTTCCTTTGGATTGGATTGCAAGCCCATTAATCATTAGACTAATCTTCTTCTGTTGGCTTGTATCCTATCCCATATTTGGTGTGAGGGAGAATGACAAGTGGTGGTTCAAGTATCCCTTGAAGATTCTTGCCAAGCCCTAAGCCTGGGAAGTAGCCTACTTTCTGCATCATTCGAAGAACTGGAAGGCTTCCTGAAAACCATGGCGCTTTTTAATTGTCATTTTTGAAGACCTCTATCGAGTGGATAGTGTATGATTTCTCAATTTTGAAGCCACCGAATAAGTGGTTTGAAACCCCATTTTGTATTTCGAAGATTGGACTAGCAGTTATAATTTCTCCGTGCATTATCACGATTATGTTGTCATACTTAAATTTTACACATTGGTGGTAGGAATAAGAGACTCCCCCTACGCTGTGTAACTAAGGTCGGCCCAAGAGTAGGTTGAATTAATCTGGAATTCGAGTTCATGGTGATCTGCACGAGTTCAGCTGGCATTGTAACTGATCCAAGAGCAGTTCTTGTAGTGCAGTCATATTCTCTTACAGTTTGCCGAGATGGCTTTAGATCTTTAGGTCCAAGTCTAAGAGTGTTTAGGAATTTTCGTGGTGGTCTTTCCTATAGGGTGGAAATTCCAAGTCAATAATGGAGATGATATTGCCAAACTATATGTTGCCAATCATTTGGGTGAGCTTATCAACTATAGTGTCATTAGGCACTATTGTTTGAGCTAAAGCTTTAGACAACATATCTCGATGTTTTTTAGAAGCCCCTATGAGTTCCCAAATGGAAATATTGGCTTGTGTTTTCTTTAGTTGAGCAAGGAGAGGATCATCTAGCTCAACAAAAGATTGAGGCTTTGCTTGTTTAAGTTCTTCGGTCCTTGTATCCTTGTTGATTATGACTTGCCCGAAGCGAGTTAAGAGGTTTATTTTTTTATTTTCAACATCCATTTTTAAGATTTTGTTCCAAGACAACATGTAACAAAAATAACTATCATTATTAAAAATAGGAGTGCTCTCGCCCACATGTGTGATCAAGCGAGTAGAATCATCAACATTATCTCCTAACTCTATAGCATTCACACCTCCCCCATTGTTAGGAAGGGGTTGGTGACAACATTTGGTATCCCTATCAATAAGGTCTTGGATGACATTCCTCAAATGGTGACAAGTATTGGTGTTATGGCTGGTGAAGTTATGGTACTTGCAGAATAAGTGATAAGCATGGTTAGGGCCTAAATATTTGTTTGTAAGACCACCTTTTCTTGGCTTGACATTTCCTTCTTCTACGAGGATCTCAAAGATACCAGATGTAGGTATCCCGGAAAACCGTGTTATACTTCCTAGGGACGTTTAATTCATTTTAGTGTATTTTTGGAGTCGCCAGCTATGTTTTAAAGGGAAACATAAGAAACCTATATCTACTTAATTTTAATCATGCAAAACCAAATATTATAGATGAAGGGTTCGGGGGTTAGATTACGTAGCGGGAAGGTGTTAGGCACCCGCTTCGCCCGACCTTAAGGACGGTCTTGCTATTTTAGGTGTTCTAATTTAGTTTTGTCCTCTAAAGTTATTTGTGCAAGCAAAGATTAACATATATGGGAATTTTATGGGGAGTTGGAATGTAAGGGAGGCGATTTATGGTCAATTTAATAGAGTGAAAGGACCTTTAAAAAAACCTCCCTTGTCAATAGAGATTGTATACATGGTGAAATCATACAATAAGCACAAGAAACATAAAAAGAAGGAACAGTTACCTAGCTTATTTAGCTTTCTAGCAATGCCTTATGTATAAGGCTTGTCCTTCCTTTAAGAGCTTGCTTGCAAAGAGAAGGATTGTGTTTGTGTTTGTGTTTGTGTTCTGAGAAAGAGAGAGAGAGAGAGATTTTTGAGAGATTTTTAGTCTAATTATTTAGGGGTCAAGTTGCTACCATTTCAAGGAGGGGAAGACCTCCTTTTATAGACTAAGGGATAGAAAAAAGAGAGGGATACCCAAAAGAAATTGCCAGTCATGGCTGGGAATTAATGTGGAGGAGTTACAAATCATAAAAGAGAAAGATAGTTGGTGGGAAATTGACTATTGACTACGAAACTTACGCGAGTCTCGTAAGAGGTCTCAGAATCGCACGAAGTCCACAGGAGGGGCGTGACTCGCCCGAGTTTGGTTAGGAGAGAAAGGACATAAATGACCCTAAAGATTAATTCCATTATTCAGTTTAGTCCCAAAACTAGCAGAATCAGTCAGGAACTTGGCGGAATTGCACGTAAGTTACCAAAAATCAATTGAAAAAGATAAAATATAGATATCATATGCAATCGAGTGTGAGAGGTCCAAGATGGGGTGTCTATAGAGCCCCTCGACGGCGTGGATTGTGAAGCAAATTGCATCGACGATTGAACAGACATACACCTTATACATCAAAAGAAAGACTCAGTAAGGGAAGAAGGAAAAAAAGGTTAGAGTGTGCCTTATGTATAAGCAGATGATTTTTGTTTCTGTTGTGACCGTATGCTACGGGACTCATTCCAGGTGAAGATCATAATTTAGATGCCGAGGGGACTCACTTCATTATAGGTGCAACCAGATGCCAAGGGACTCAGACTAGACTGATGGATGTGGTGGATACATAGGGGACTCACTTGATTGTTGGTGTGATCATATGTCGTGGGACTCAGACTAACTGATGCGGTGGATGCCGAGGGGACTCACTCCATTGTTGGTGATATTAGATGTCGTGGGACTTAGACTGATTCTTGTAGTGGATGTCGGGGACTCACTCCATTTTTGGTGCGATCAGATATCGTGGGACTCAGACTGATTGTTGCGCTGGATGCTAAGGGGACTCACTCCGTTGTTGGTGTGATCAGATGTCATGGGACTTAAACTGATTACTGCAGTGCATGCCTAGGGGACTTACTCCATTATTGGTGTGATCAGATGTCGTGGGGTGTTTTATAAAGCTCTAGGCGGATGCTAGGCGGCGGAGTCGGGCCTAGCGCCTAGGGACCTAAGCAGGGCCTAAGCGGGGCCGAGAAATTAGACAAAATTTAAATATATTTCATAAATTTATATATATATATCCAAAAAATTATTTGTCAAAAATAATAAAAATTAGCATTTACCTTGGGTTGGCCTTGGCCTTGGCCTTGGCCTTGCAGGAGTTTATCCCACATCGAAAGAAAAACTAAGTAAAATGAGGCGCTTGGGCTTGGCCTGCCTAGCCTTGGTCGTGGCCTTGCCTTGGCTCGGCCTTGGCTTTGGCCGTGGCCTGCCTTGGCCTTGGCCGTGGTCTTGCAGGAGTTTATCCCACATCGAAAGAAAAGATAAGTAAAATGAGGCGCTTGGGCTCGGCCTGCCTAGCCTTGGCCGTGGCCTTGCCTTGGCTCGGCCTTGGCCTTGGCCTTGTAGGAGGTTATCCCACATTGAAATAAAAACAAACTAAATTGTGTGCCTGGGTATATATATGGCTAAAGCTGGGATGGAAAGCTTATTTCAGCCGTTGCCCTTGGTCGTGGCCCTTGGTTGGTTGTGGCCGTGGAGTTTATCCCGCTTTGTCAACGCCTAATGGCGCCTAGTCAATGCCTAATGGTGCCTAGTCACGCCTAATGGCGCCGACGCCTAAATTGGCCGATTTGCTAAAAGGCGCGACATTTGGTCACCGCCCAGCGCTTAAGCGCCGCCTAGGCGGCCGCCCAGGCCGCGTTTTAGAACAGTGCGTAGGACTCAAACTGAATGTTGCAGTGGATGCCAAGGGGACTCACTCCATTATTGGTGCGATTGGATGTCGTGGAACTCAAAACTGATTGTTGCGATGGATGCCGAAGGGACTCACTTCGTTGTTGGTGCAATCAGAGGTCGTGGGACTCAGACTGATTGATGTAGTGGATGCCGAGGGGACTCACTCCATTGTAGATGTGGTTCAGATGCCGAGGGGACTCACTCCTTTGTAGATGCGGTTGGATGGCATAGAACTAACTCCGTTGTAGATGTGCTTCGGATGCCGAGGGGACTCACTCCGGTTTGCTGCGGTAGATGCCAAGGGACTCACTCTTGTTGTAGATGTGGTTAGATGCCCCGGGGACTTACTCCAGTTTACTGTGGTTGGATGCCTTGGGACTAACTCTGTTGTAGATGTGGTTGTAACGGACGTAACTATTGAGTTAATGTTCCAGTTAAATAATTGAATTGCCATAAATACCCCTACTTCGAAATGGACTGATGTGGGAATCTGCTTTTGTGAGTTCCAATGAACGCTTGGGAATTTGTATTGTTGACTTATGCTGAGGCGGGATTCGCCCGAGTTTGATATTACTGGCAAAATTCACGCGCTTCTCATAAGGCTATAGGACTCACTCGAATCTGAGAGAGAGAGAGAGAGGGAGAGGGGTATAAAAACCCAATTGCTGACATTGTCAACGGGGAGTAGTAGAGAAAAGCTCAAAATCGGAAACCCTACGTCCGAATTTTGTAGAGGAATTGTTTGAAATCTTCTTGTTGCAGGATTTTGTGTTGATCTTGCTTGGAATCATATCCAATTCTTTCAGGTGTGGAACGGGTTGAAGTAGCTCCGGGGTGGAGCACAAGGAATTCTCAAGGATTGGGCTGGCCTTCCTCATGTTGTTAATACTCGGGTCTGTAGAACCTGCTTTGGGCTTTTCATTGACCATATGCCTGGTGTGAAGGGGAGCTAGAATGTGCTTCAGGCCCTGAGAGAAAAATGGTGGGATACTACCCACACTTTCCATTTGCCGATGAGCGAGGTGACAGTAACACCGACTGACTTCACGGCATTGACCGATCTGGCCTTTCGCGGGATGCTTGTGTTGTTAGCTGAGATGGATGCCTATAATTATGATGAGTTGCTGCCTCTGGTTGGTAGTGCTTTCCTTGTTAAGGGGGGGTTGAGTAAAGTAGAGGCATTTTACCCGTTTCTTCAGGGACGTCAAACTTTATGGTGTTCCGATCGGGCAGGAATAGGACGTGGTTCATGCTTTATTTGGTTCACCCTTTCACACACTCTCTTTGCTACTATGGGTTGTTCATGCCCATTTACTTTGTTGAACTTGCTACTGGATTTGCTGTTGCGGATAACAACTAGGGTGTAGCAGGATTTGCTGCTTGTTATGCCAGAATGGATAACATGAGTCACTTGATCCGGGGTTTCACGGTTGGATACATCTTGGCATGGGAGGTATGACCTTTTCCTTTGTCATCTGTCATATTTTCTTCTTTCATTCTTCTTGTTTGTTGCCCTTTGACATATTCTTTTTATTTTGCCAACTTTGGGCATATACCATTCTTGAGATGAGACACTTTCGGATCAAGAGAGAACTTACCCCAATTTCCCATCGGTTTGCGGTGGATATATATTGATAGGAATCCAAAGTTGGGCACTAATACTATCGGATTGCTTGATGCCCGGAGATATCAAGATGACCTGGAGCCTGCCCGTGTGTATGAGTTCTTGTATCCTTGGAGGGCCATTGAGGGTAGGATTGAGCATACTTTGCCTGTGATGAGGTCCAGGTGGCTAATAAGTTCGCTAGAGTGTTGTACCATATATCTGGGGGAGCGAGTGTATTACCAGCATGGGGTGCGTGTTTATAGGGGGTATGATCCGCCGATACCCGTAGTCCGGCGTCTCCACCCTTTTGTCCTCGGGTTTGGAGGGATCTGTCTGAGGATGATAGAGCCTTGTACTTGGCTAGTGTAGATGTGACCCCTTTTATATATCCCCATCAGGATTATGAGTGTTTCCATCAAGCTAATCTTGTTGTGAAATTGGGGGGATCACCACATCCACTAGCCCATACTAGCAGTCATCAACTTGGAGAAAATAAAATCAACACATAATAATATGAAAGAACAAGAACAAGAACAAGAACACCGATAATTTGTTAACCCGGTTCATTCACCAACTCGTGAACTACATCCGGAGGCACCAAGCCAGGACATCACTATAATAATATATGAATGATTACAACTTTACATATGCACTCACACAGATCTAGCATAGTAACTCTCCATGAGCAATCTCTCATATACATTATCTCACCTCCCCAAGAACACACAAAATAACACAGTCATGGCCGGGTTGTAGGATCGCCCCCATGGCTCTCCTAGGCCCCCGGCCCCCTCCTAGATACTATTTTGTGGCTCTCCTTGATATCCTAACTTTTCCCCTCTTTGGTACAAATATTATGGTGGTAGTCACAATGTATTTATAGGGATACAAAACCTATTCCTAATCAAAACCTGATTCACCCGGAGTCCTTGACATGGAAGGAGTATCACACAAATAGGAATACTAATTTGTTACCAAATTAACTTCTTTTCCAAAACTCCTTTCACGCCACAGCAGAAAACCCGGCCCTGACTTCTGTCCCCTTGGGCGGTCGCCCACCTCCTCTATGGGCGGTCGCCCACCACAGCAGTCCCTCCGATTTTCAGCTCCTCCATGGTTTTGATCCTCTCCTTGGTTTTGGCTCCAATCCCAACAATCTCCCACCTGGAGACATAAACCACCATTGTGACATGCTCCCATCATACTCCCACCTGAGAATGATCCACCAAATATTTTCCCCACCATGTTGAGCCACCACGCTCCTCCACCATGAGCCACCACGCCCAAGTAATAAGGCGAATTGAAACCAAGCGACGCTTCAATCTCCCCGTGTTAGATCCTTCTTGCCTCCCCAAATCAACTTCTACCTTGATTTATTTGCAAGACTAACTTCGCCTTCTCCCTCCTAGATCCACTCCCCTTGCAATGCTCCCCATGAAACTCGGACACACCTTGCTTCTTGCATTGTCTCCTCGTGGTTCCTTTTCTCGCTCTCTTGTTAGGTACTTGTGACTGTCTCCTTGCTGGCCAGCTACACATTGTCACCTCCCAACACACCGTTTATTGATGTCTCTCCTTTTTACACCAACAGGCCGGCCTCCAAGCCTCTTGCTCCCACCCGGAACGAAATTGATGTTGTCGGTAGAGTACAACATCCCCCTTACCCTCATCCGTCGTTTGCGAGAAGTCCTCCTCTTCTCACGTGGTCCAACCGCTTATACCACTCACCTTTGCACGAAGAAATTGTATCAAAATAGGAAACAAAACAAATACAAATCCCTTCCCCGTCACGAGCGCGGTCGCGCAAGACCTCCAGCGCGGTCGCGCACAAATGGATTTCCCGAGCCAAACTTCTGTCCCACCTCGGGCGGTCGCCCACCACCACTACGGGCGGTCGCCCATCACAACGTAAAGTCCTCCGCGATTTTTCCTCCTTGATCTCACCAACTCCTCCGACTTAGACTCCTTTTCTTTCATATTTTTCTCCAACCACCTTGATCGCCCCAATAACCCCTTCAACATCTCTTGATCTCTCGCATCTCCAAAATTCCACCTCGAATTTCGCAGATCTCAACAAGAAACAAACGAACTCTTCGTACTTACCGATCTTCCGCACGATCGTATACCTATTTGGCACGTGTCTTGCTTCGACCATAAACCCTAGAAGCTCTCAAATCCCTGCACATCTTCCACACGAAGAATCTGCACGAAAATCTGTTGTCTCTTTTCTTCACCTTGGATCTCTCCTAGATCTCGAACCAAAAGCTCGATACCAGCTTGTTGTGAAATTGGGGGGATCACCACATCCACTAGCCCATACTAGCAAGCATCAACTTGGAGAAAATAAAATCAACACATAATAATATGAAAGAACAAGAACAAGAACACCGATAATTTGTTAACCCGGTTCATTCACCAACTCGTGAACTACATCCGGAGGCACCAAGCCAGGACATCACTATAATAATATATGAAGGATTACAACTTTACATATGCACTCACACGAGATCTAGCATAGTAACTCTCCATGAGCAATCTCTCATATACATTATCTCACCTCCCAAGAACACACAAAATAACACAGTCATGGCCGGGTTGTAGGATCGCCCCCATGGCTCTCCCTAGGCCCCCCCCCTCCTAGATACTATTTTGTGGCTCTCCTTGATATCCTAACTTTTCCCCTCTTTGGTACAAATATTATGGTGGTAGTCACAATGTATTTATAGGGATACAAAACCTATTCCTAATCAAAACCTGATTCACCCGGAGTCCTTGACATGGAAGGAGTATCACACAAATAGGAATACTAATTTGTTACCAAATTAACTTCTTTTCCAAAACTCCTTTCACGCCACGCGTAAAACCCGGCCCTGACTTCTGTCCCCTTGGGCGGTCGCCCACCTCCTCTATGGGCGGTCGCCCACCACAGCAGTCCCTCCGATTTTCAGCTCCTCCATGGTTTTGATCCTCTCCTTGGTTTTGGCTCCAATCCCAACAAATCTGATGACAATGCTCATGTACGGGGATATTCAGAGACCTGTTCCCGCTACCCAGAGATCACATCACAGTGTTATCCCATTACTACAAGTTTTGTCTTCGAGCCTCCACCACTACCATCATATTACACTTATTCTGTGCATGGTGTCGTCAAGGGGCAAAGGGAGATTGAGCCTGGGACTCTGTCTTCGGAGCGAGATCCGCTGACTCATGCTACTGTGGTAGACCAAACATCCCAACCCTTAATTTAGTGAATGAACCCTTGAATGAGATTGATCCCTTCTAATTATTAAAAGGTTAAAATACAAAATAGGGCCGGAAGTCCACGGAGAGGTACCAATTTGGGGCCTGGCTATATAATTTTAGCAATTTAGGGCCCGACTTACCTATTTTTGACCAATTTGGGGGTTTTTGGACGATTTTCGTCCAAATCCCCGTTAAACGAGTATCACTTGAGACGAACATAAAATGTCCCTACGAATCATTATCGTCTCAAGATGTAGGATCGATGGACAAAGATTCATTCTTTTCTAAAGAGTCTCATTCTTGGACTTAAAGACGAATCTCTTTTGATCACATGTGACTAAAATCCCCAAGGAATGTTAGGTTAAGACATACCAAGGCTCCTATGCCTATGATGGTTGATTAATCTAACGGGAGGGTAGATAAGTCCCGTAATGATGATCACAAGTCCAAAGTGAGCACGGGATCAAAATCTCGAAAACATCAAATTCAAGGTATCCCGAGCTAAAACCTTCTTAAAAATGGTTTTTATGTCCGACAGATAAACTTTGCACATCTCTTTCTCTTTTCAAATCACGCATGCACACAAGCACACAAACAAGCACAAATTTTGGACCTAGGAAGACTTGATTTTGCAAGGCTCCTTGGGTGAACGCCAAACATTCTTCCCAAGGAGTAACTTAACCTCCGAACCCTTATCCTTTTTTTCAAAGTTTTGAGGAAATCAAAATGGCGTGGTGACTCTGTTTTTCATAAAACCGGTGTCTTCAAACTGAGGTGAACGGCGTCCCTTTTTCGTAAAAAGAAAAATCCCGGGGCCACATTCACAGTTTGGCGACTCCGCTGGGGAGATGTAAATGTTTTCTAAACTTCTTTTTTTTTTCATAAGAAGCGTTGGAAAACGTTTACGAGGGTTAGCCTTCCATCTCGGGTCCGATCTTTGTGCTTGTGTAATTTTCTTTTTTGCATGCATTTTGTGTTCCCTTTTGGCTTGTGCATACTCTAAATAATGAACATGTGACATTCTGAAGCTGAAAGTTGCCAAAAAATCCTGGAAAAACAGTCTGGAAAGGAAGAAAATTGGAACCTGGAAATCTGTTGAATCCAGCCGGATGGCCTGATCTGCTTGGATCTGAGTCGGATGGCTTCATTCGCAGTTCCACCAGGACACTTTTATCTGAGGCTAATCTGAAAATCGTGGCAATTTGGGGATATTCAGTCCTGAATCTGGCCTGGTTCCTGAAAATTTACGTGCTTATGTGATGCATTTTCCCCGTCCCTAAAACATTCTTTTAAAACACATAATGAAAATCTCTATTTTAACTAAAAAAAGACTTTTTAGGAGACCGCACACTACGCGCACTATATATATCCTGTACACTTTTGCACGCACGTCCTTCAACCCGGGATGGTTGTTCAGCTGCAGTCACGGACAGTGTTATGACGCTCCCGGGCGCGCACGGAATCATCCCAAACTCCCCATGGCAACCAGTGTCGACCAATGCACCAGTCCGTGTCACACTTTTAAAACCGTGATTTTTTTGTTGGTTTTTGGTCTAGACTGTGTCATACAGCCTCATCGTATACCCCCGTAAAAGTCAAACCCGAGCCCATGCTAAAAAGTCAAGATTCCTCGCGCAAGCTAAGCCATGCTGAAATTTCGTTAGGCAAAATTGGCAAAATCTTGACCCTGGCATTGACTTTGACTTACACGGGGTATGTAAAATTCAAACCCGAGCCCATACTAGAGTCAAGATTCCTCGCGTAAGCGAAGCCATGCCGAAATTTCGTTAGGCAAAATTGGCAAAATCTTGACCCTAGTATTGACTTTGACTTGCACAAAGTATACAACAACACTCAATGTGACGCCGTGTCATTCGACTTTTACCATCCGACCCATGCCTATTATTTTCCTTGGACAATGTCGAAGTCAAACGTCTATCGCGCAAGCGAAGCTCTGCCGAAATTTTGTTGAGGCTAAAAGACTTAACTTTCACGGCATTGACATTGACTATAATCTGCATCGCTCGTGCGTTAAAAATTCCTATGATCCACTGGACCCTAGGACCGTTCTTCTCTCTCGGTCGGTGGGATCCGCTTGCCATATAGGACCCTCGCCCGAGGCTGTCCACCCTGGGATGTCGAAATACAGGTGCAAAACGAGTGGCTTATAGACGTAGTGATGGATCCCACTGATCCAGGATCTAGAGTAGTTGCGAAAAAGAAGGGCAACCTTTTCCAACCAAATAGAAATAATTAAAAGACACTATTTTAAGTAAACTTGAAGATTCTTAATTTCATATTACTTGAGCCTTCAGCCTAAACACCTACCCCCGAGTCTAAACCTTGCCTATCCCTTACTCGCAGCGAGAAAGAAGTGGGTGAGAATACCGGGTCAGCGGCTTTTTAGTGCAGAAATTTCAGGCTCAGACAGTTCGTCAGAATCGTCAGTTTCGTCTACTCAGAGGTTTAGAATGACTGATATGACAGAAAAAAGTGGTGGTATGGGTAATCCGGTGACTAGAGAGGAAGAGTTAACCCTAGCCTTGGAAAACAGTCGTAAAGTCCATGAAGAGCAGCAAGGCATGCTCATCGATGCTCTCCGCCGTCATGGGGTTCAGATAGTAGTTGAAGCCAATGGTTCTTTGGTCATGGTGGAAGATGAGACTCCAGAAATAGTAATTTCAGCCCCTCCATCCTACAACCAATGCCCTCCTCCATCTACATATGATCCCTTACCAAGGACTACTCCCTTTCAGTCCTTCTCAGCACCTCAAGCCATCAGGGCTCCGTTGCCCCCAGCTCCTCAGATAAGACCCAGTTTCGTTCACTACCAACAGAGAACGAATGCTACAGCCACCCCAGTCTCTCAGTCTCTGCATTATCCTATAGGGTTCATCCCTCCTCCTCATTACGGACCATCCCATATGATTTGGAAACCTCATAACCAATCCAATAATCTCCTTAACACTTGCCCCGCAATAGCAGATCTTCCATCTCCGGCCTTGCCAACAGGACCCTATGAGGTTCCTTACTCCTCCTCTTACCCCGGCTTGTCCTATGGAAATTAGGGACCATGTCAAGTTTACACCTATTTCCCTCCAAAATATCCTTAAGCCGTGGTACCAGCCACTAGTGTGCCACCCACTGTACCGCCACTCAAGTCTAATAAACCTACCCTGGAACCGAGCAATCCAAAAATGTCCCATGACCCCAACATGGCCTGGTTCATGGAGCAAGTTAAGTCCATGCAAGAGAAGTTTGGTGAACTGAACACTAAGAAAGCAGCCTATTAGATCACCGATCCCAGCAAAATTGTCCCCCTTCCTCCAAAATTCTGGATGCCTGAGATTGAAAAGTTCAACGGCACAGACTATCACCGAACTCACATTGAAAGTTACCTTCTGGCTATGAGGGCCAAGGATTGTATGTATCAGCAAATGGCCGATCATTTTCAACTATCGTTAAAGGGTTCAACTCTTAGGTGGTTCTTGTATGTAAAGCCAGAGGCCCGAGCCACATGGGACCAGATCAAGAAAACATTCATGGAAAAGTAAAAGGCCAACTTGAACTGGGAAACTAGCAGAAATGACTTGCAAGGAACTTTGCAGCGCCTAGATGAACCAGTGGGTGAATTTTACAAGAAATGGAATTGGAAGCTTAGTGAAATGATGACTCCGTTGAATGAAGAAGAACAGATGGAAATCTTTCATTCCAGCTTAAAGCCCCAGTTAAGGGTCCAGATTGGCAATTACTATTATTTCGATCTTCGAGCAATGGTGGATGCTGGCACCAAGTTTGAAAACGCCTTCAACATGGCACTAATTACAGAAACCGGCAACTCCTACCGGTATAGGGCACCAGCCTCAAACACTCCATCCATCGCCGTGAAGGGAAAAGAAACAATAGGTGCGGTCAATTACATCCAGAATGAGAAAGTCGGACAAAGTTCAGGTCAGGCCGCTACAAAACCAAAGCCTCGCTTCTACATTACTGAAGACTTTGGAATGCTATTGGAAAAAGTGTTCGATGGTTTTGTAAATGAAGGGATCATTAGACCTTTGGAGAATTGGAAGCCCAAGAACCTTAATGTTAGGATGGACGAGTCTAAGCATTGTGGCTTCCATAAGTACCATGGGCATACCACCAATGACTGCACCTATTTGAAGTACCTGATCTCCCGTCTGATCGAGGAAGGCAAACTTGAACCGCCTCGGAGCCCCAATACAGTCAAGAATACTCTTCCGGCCAATGACCAAGTGAATGTGATCGAGTTCGGAGATTCAGAGCAGGCAAATGCAGTAGGGTTTGGGAACCCAAAGATTATAGACATCCTAGAATTCAACGTTCCTTACGTTGAATTTCATGGGGAATGGAAAGATCTGATTGATGCCTCAGCCAGGGAAGGGCAATTTGGCCCTATAATAGGGACTGATTTCATTAATGTTGTCAAGGCAAGATCTCTTTTCGGTAACATCGAGCCAGTTACCATAGTCAAGATTACTGAGGAAAAACTCACTTATGAAGATTGTGAGGTCGAAGTAAATCAAGCTATGATGGTTGAAGTCTCCCCAGAACCTTTCATCACCCATGGTGAACATAATGTGTTTTTGATGGCCCTTACTGCTCAGGAGGACCAGTCCCAACCACCAGCCTGGAAAAATGTGGAAAGAAGAATGAATGACCAAGAAGACTCCGATGACGGAGAAAGTTGTCTCTCTGATGCCGAAAGTGTAACTGGTCTCGGTACTCTAGAGATGTAACTGAATGTGATCAAATTCGAAGAGGAAGCTACACCAGCTCAACCGAAGCTCCACTTTGGGTATGATGTCTGCGACTGCGATAATGGTTTGAAGGATGCATATCAGGATTGGACCTCTACAAATTTGCTTCTCAACCAGGCAGCAACAACGAAGAGTACTCCCCTGTCTAGTCCAGTCAAACACTTTGTCATTAGTAGTGTAGGGTTAAGAGTCTCTAGAGTCAGGAGTCTTTGAGTTTTAGTCCTCCGAGTCATCTGATGGCCTCACGCCCGAAGATTATGAGTGTGTCGCCAATTTCATTTTTCCCTTTGCATTAAATGAAATGATAGATCTTTCCGAGTATCCCCTTATTGCCAACTTAACAAATGATAAATTAACTAATAATCTAACAACAGTTAATAATGATTCATTTGAACAAGATGCAAACACACAAATGAACAATACATTAAAGAAATCTTTAAGCAGGTTACTGATAAAGAGGAAAACCGTGCCCAAGCTGCCGAGCAGGTTTTGACTAGTGTTAACCTGGGTACTATCGAAGAACCTAAAGAGACACAGATCGGGAACTTCTTTCAAGGGGCCGAATGGGACAGACTGGTTGATCTGCTCAGAGAGTATGTGGATGTGCTCGCCTGGTCTTACAAGGACATGCCGGGGCTGGATAGCTCGATTGTGGAACACAGGATTCCTTTGACACCTGATGCCAAGCTTGTGAAACAGAAGCTAAGGAAAATCAAGCCAGAGTGGTCTCTGCAGGAGGATATTGAAAAGATGCTGCGGGTAGGATTCATCAGGGTCATTGAATATCCGACCTGGTTGTCGAATATCGTGACTGTGACTAAAGCAAACGGGAAGGTACGCTGCTGTATGGATTTCCGGGATCAAAACAAAGCCAGTCCCAAGGACGACTATCCATTGCCAAACATAGACATTTTGGTGGACGCCACGGCGAACTGCGAAGTCAAGTCTTTCGTCGATGGTTTTGCTGACTACAATTAGATCAAGATGGCAGAAGAGGACTAGGAAAAGACATCTTTCACCACGCCATGGGGGACGTACTATTACACGGTGATGCCTTTTGGGTTAAAAAACGCTGGGGCTACTATCAAAGGGCAGAAACTGCACTTTTTCATGACATGATCCACAAGGAAATCGAGGTCTATGTCGATGATATGATTATCCACTCTAAAGGCGCAGATGGACAACACTTTGTTGATCTGCGAAAGTTCTTTGAGCGGTTAAGAATACATTCTATGATACTGAACCCTGCAAAATGCACCTTCGGAGTGACAAGGGGAAAAGTACTTGGGTATATGGTCATAGAGTGAGGCATTAAAGCCGACCCCTGAAAGATCAAAGCCATAATGGACATGAGGCCACCTCGATCCCAGACAGAAGTCAAAAGCTTTATGGGTAAGTTGCAGTACATCAGCCATTTCGTCAATCACCTGACAACCATGTGTGAGCCCATCTTCAAGCTTATGAAGAAAAATTTCTATACAGAATGGAATGAAGAATGCCAGGATGCCTTTGTCAAAATTAAGGTGTACCTAGTGAATCCCCCGATACTGTGCCCCCCGCATGGATGGAAACCTCTTCTGCTCTATCTCACTGTCACCGACACGGCAGTTGGGGCTATGCTGGCCCAGGAAAAGAAAGATTCTCAGGTAGAAAATGCCATTTACTTTGTGAGTTGAAAGCTTCAAGGGAGTGAGCTCAATTACTCGATGTGTGAAAAGACCTGTGCATGACTAGTCTGGGTAGTCGGGAAACTGAAACACTACATGCAGGCTCACTTGGTGAACTTGGTCTCAAAAATGGACCCCATCAAGTATATCTTTGATAAACCTTCCCTTTCGATGCGCCTAGAAAAGTGGTCATTCTTCCTAGAAGAGTTTGACATCAACTATGTAACAAGAAAGGCAATCAAGGGTCAAGCACTATCAGACCATCTGGCAAATTTCCCTAGTAATGAGGACCGGGGATCTGAACCCCAATTTCTGGATGAGGGGATTTTCGCTGTTGAGCCTGAGAATCGATGGCAACTTTTCTTCGACGGAGCTGTTAATAAAAGGGAAAATGGCATAGGAATGTTGTTGGTAGACCCGAAAGATGAGCATACGCCAATAGCCATCAAGCTGAACTTCTCCGTCACAAACAATGCGGCAGAGTATGAAGCTTGTATAGCCGGTTTGGAGGCAGCCCTAGAAAGAAATGTCAAGGAACACGAGGTCTACGGAGACTCAACCCTGATCATTAACCATGTCTCAAACAAGTGGAAGACTGTGGATCCTAACCTACAGAAATATCATGCCTATATGGAAGAATTGACAGAGCAGTTCAGAGAAGTGACCTTCCACTATCTGCCAAGAGACAAGAATAGATTTGCAGATGCCTTAGCTACTCTTAGCCTCATTGGTAGAGATCCCCGAGGGAAAGGCATTAAAACCATTCAGAGTGGGTAGAAGGGAAACACCAGCCCTCTGTTGGTGTAATGCCCTAGGCTTTAGTTATGTTTAACTGAAAAAACCGTTATGTATCATCTTTATCGTTTATGTTTATTATTTGATTATTATATAGTTTGCATATTTATTGTAATAATCTCCGTCCCTGATTATTAAGAGAATAATTAGTATAATTGTCAATGGATAATCATGTGATGATTATATGCATAAGAGATGCACATTGAAATTATGGGTACTTGTTAGAGAACAAGTGACTGGACATGACCCGCATGAGATTTATGTCATGGTCAAATGTCATACTTAAATCTCATACGGTTACTTCATTTATTTCCTAGACCTAAGATTATCGTAACCTTACATATGATGAAAGTCATGTTTGATTTTAGTCAAACGATATCTTAACACGATATCTATAAAGACTATCATTGGCATGATCGGATTCATGATGGGAAGGATGATAAGTCAAGAAGGAATTTGTCCCTCGGAAGAGAGATGTTATGCTTGGGCCCCTCGATGAGTGATAATGATGAAAGTGTATGGCCGTACCCCAATATGATTGGAATTATCATTATACTCAAGAATCGAGAAAGCATTGAACAATAACAAGTTGACAAGGACCATGACTTGTGTTCAAATATAACATCGTGAGACAAAGGGATAAATGGAAGTACACCATTGGAAACGTGAACTCTTACGTTGCATTATTTGGGTAGACATAATGGCTTGCTAGAGTCCGCTTATGTCTTATGAGGTTCGATATGATAGAACTCATTGCCAACATAATGTAATCCTATTGGGTCACACACAACTAGAATGAATTGGTTAAACCGGAGGAAGAATAGTTGAGAGTTTTACGTATCCGGCTATATATACCGCGCGACATATTAAGCCAATGGCTTAATATACCGCGCGACATAATAGGCCAATACGCGGTTTGACGGCTGTCTCTCCTAATACGATTAGGAGAGGTATTCTTACTATTGTAGTATAAATACAAGGGTTACGTCGGACCTAAACAAACAATAGAAATTTTTCAAGCAAAATTCATAATTAAATACTCTCAATATTCTTCAAGGTTTTAGATCTAGCAATCATCAAGAAGTTGTTCTTGAATTCATTCAAAGGTGTGGATACCGAAAGAGGGTCTTCGCTCGTTCATCGATCAAGGCCTAGAGTTCAAGCAAGTTGAAGAACGAAGTTTGTGATTCGATATCACATAATCAAATCGTTCGATAGCTCAAGACCGGAAAGCGTTTCAAGGTTGGTTTAATTCTATCTCATAGGTATTCAAATTAATCGTATAGAACGGATCCTAGGGCTTCTTGGGTTTTATGTTTTAATGCTTAATTCCGCTGCGCATGGACCCGTAAAACCCAACAGTGGTATCAGAGCAACGTTCGTATGATTAAGTTTGAATTAACATGCTAGGTTTAAGATATAAATTGTTTATATGCTTATTGCATGTTTTGTATGTGATAAGAATTTTTAATTGTTTATGTGAAACAATGTGAAAATCGTTTTCAATTTATGCTTGAATTAAATACGTAAAAGGCTGTTTTATGTGATTTAATTGGGTAATCTGTATTGGTTCGAATCTGGAAATCACCTGTGGCCGCCTATGTCGTGCGACATATCGAGCCATGTGGAATTCGGGTTAAGCGGCTTTCGTTACGTCGCGCGACATATCAAGCCTCTGGCCGATGTTGTCACGCGACATAATAAGCCAAAACGGGCGTAATCGGTTTGTTCAATTTTTCGCTGTTCTCGTGATTGTGTTTACAATCGATATGTTGATATGAAAATCTGAATGTTATAAAATTGAGTTTATAAGTCCGCGATAGATTGATTCATTGATATACATGATTAATTGATTAAAATATGATTTTAATAATTATTGCAATGTATATGAAAATCTGGATGTTATAAAATTGAGTTTATAAGTCCATGCTAGATTGATTCATTGATATGCATGATTAATTGATTAAAATATGATTTTAATAATTATTGCGATGCATGAATTATTTGTTCTTAAGTGTTAAGAATTTTATTAGATGTTTAGTTGAAACATTGAATTATGATTTCCTAAAATGTTTAGTTGAAACATTGCATTATAGTTTCCTAATATGTTTAGATTTAGACATTGTAAATTTTGAATTTTATGATTGTTTATGGAAACAAGTCATAATTACGCGAAATTTTAAAAGGAAACTAATTGTTTATAAAAAGGTAGTGATTATGTTGCCAAATCAGAGTTGATTTCTAATTGTGCATGACTAGGAGAGTTCTGTCTAAGGAAGAGTTGGTACTTAAGTAGTCCTTGTGGCTCACCTATCTTCCTGGGAACTTACCCTCGGTGCATGATTATGACTATCTTTGCTGATATGCTTATAATCTACCTTAAAGAACCTTCATTTAACTTTTAAGTTCTTTATGCCAATCCATGATTTAAACACTTGAGACCACTCGGATAGTTTTGGGTGGGCTTGCCATAGCAAGGTGCTTTGATTCTATTCCGTTTGCGAGCAAGATGAGGAAATGGTGGTTCCTATACGTTTAAAATGGATGAACTTAATTGGGTTATCAAAATGGTTTTGGACCCAAGGCATAAGATGAGATTAAAATATGCTTAGACATATGATGTCTTAAATAAATCTCATAAAAGATCCTAAGAGTCATATATGATATGATTGATGTTTTCTACCTAATTAGTTTGATCTTGAGCGGTGCGCCATAGCGTACTTGAGATCAAATTAAAGATGGATCTTAGTCCTAAGAGTCATATACGATATGATTGATGTTTTTCTACCTAATTAGTTTAATCTTGAGCGGTGCGCCATAGCGTACTTGAGATTAAATTAAAGTTGGATCTTAGCCCATTAAATGCATATTATGCTTATTAGCATTGGAAGGTGTATGATTTAGTGGGAGTATTTGTAAAATACATTATTTGCTCTTAAATGATAAATGTGTTGATATTGATATGTGTTCATATAATTTGTATATTTTGTTGTAGAAATAGCATTACATAATGATAATTGCGATTCGTCCTTATGAAGGACAAAGTTCGAAATGAACAATACATAATGTGTATGTTCTTGACGAATCCGTTCCTACTGAACCCATTGCAAATGTTGCAAAGGGCAAATAAGGAAGCAACATTAGAAACATAGTGATGATTCTGACAATGTTGCTTGCCTTGAATTTGCCACCATGGTTAAAGGCTCTTATGAAGAACCTTGAGCACATGATAACTATTCTTTTTGTTATAGTATAACGCAAAAAGGAAATGTTCCAAGTGCAAGCTAGGCAAAATATATATGTTGTGGTGAAAGCTCTTAATTCATATGATGAAAGAAGGAGCAATCCGCAAATTGTGTTAATGGTTAATACAAGAAAGGGTTCACAAAGGAAGGAAAAGTAGGTAAAGCAAAAGTTGCTAAACCTAGGACAAAAGTTGTCAAAGCCGAAGAGGCTAAACCCAAAGTGTCTCAAAAGGATGCAGTTTGCTATCATTGCAATAAGATTGTCATTGGAAGCAAAGTTGCAAGGCTTATTAGGAAGGCCTAAAAGGTGAAGAAGGGCAATATGATTGCTACTACTTCAAATATCTATATGATAGATATTTTCCCTTCGACTTCTTGTTCTTGGGTATATGATACCGGATCGGATCCCACATTTGTTTAAATGTGCAAGGAACAAAGAATAGAAAGCTACTCAAACAAGGTAAATTAAACCTATGCATGGGAATGGAGCAAAAGTTGCAACATTAGCCATAAGGGACTTATGAAGTCACTTTACCTTGTGAAGTAGTACTTGTTTTGAACAAGTATGACTACGTTCGCATTTGAGTAGGAGTATTATTTCTGTTTCTTAAATGGATGATGAAGGATATAATTTTCTTATTTTCAATAAGAAGTTTTATATTTATTTAATAATATGTCTTATTGTAATGCATATGTCATTAAATGGTCTTCATATCCTTGATGATGAGAAACAAAATAATATTGAAGATATCTATGATATAAATGGGAAATCTAAACCGAACAATATGAACAAAGCGTTTATATGGCATTGCCGGCTTGGTCAAATAAATAAGAAACATATATCTAAACTCCATTAACATGGACTTTTAGACTCATATGACCATGAATCATTTGAGGAATGTGGATCTTATTTATTGGGATTATCGACCAAACCACCCTACACTAAAGTAGTGGGAGGACTAGTGACTTATTGGTCATTATACATGAGATGTATGTGGACCATTAAGTAGCATTGCTAGGGGAAGACTTCGGTATTTCATCATATTTCACTAAAGACTTATCTAGATATGACTATGTCTATCTGATGAAGTCCGAAGGTGAATCGTTTGAGATGTTTTGAATATTTCAAAGATGAAGTACAAAACAACTTGGTAAAACTGTTAAGTACTTCGATTAGATCGAGGTGATGAATATTTGAGCCAAGAATTTGACAATCATCTCAAAACTATGAAATCGTTTCAAAGTTGACTCCACCCGGAACACCACATTGTATGGTGTGTCTAAAAGGAGGAATTGAACCTTGTAGGACTTGGTTCGTTCGATGATGTGTCAATCAGACTTTCCTATTTCCTATTTCCTTTTGAGGATATGCATTAGAAATAATGCGGTTACACTGAATCAAGTCCCTACTAAATCGGTTCCTAAGGCCCCACATGAGATGTGGCATGGAAGAAAACTTAGTTTGTCTTTCATGAAGATTTGGGGTTGCGAATCTTATGTAAAGAGACTTGTCTCTTATAAGTTAGCACCAAATTTGACAAAGGTTATTTTCGGAAATTAATCTTACAACCGCAAAGAGAACAAAATGTTTGTTGCTCTATACGATTCGTTTCTTGAGAAATAGTTTCTCAATAAAGAATCTAGTGGGAGTAAAATTAATCTTGAAAGAAGTTCAAGAACCCGTAAATAATTTGGAACCAAGAGTAGAGATAGAACCAAGTTCACAAAGAAGTTGTGAAACCGGTTCAAGATGCACAAGTCCATCGTAGATTGGATAGGTTACGATCCGAACTCAAGAAATAGTGATTTCTCGTTGCGGAAAGTGATGAAGTGGAAGTCATTGAGAATGACGATCCTACTTGCTATCAAGAAGCGATGTCCTCTCCTAATTTGGATAAATGGTTAGGAACCATGGAATCCAAATTACAATCCATGTTTAACAATCAAGTTTAATTGGAACTTGATTGGGCTACCTAAAAGTGTAAAAACTAAAGGGTGCAAGTAGGTCTTCAAAGACCAACATGGATGTGAAGGTGTATACTTTCATGACTAAGGATTGTAGCAAAGGGACTTAGGTTAATTCATAGTATTGACTATGTTGAAACCTTTTTCGCCAGTTACAATGTCGAAGTCTGTTAGATTTTCAATTGCCATTATCACATATTGTGACTATGTGATATGACAAATGGATGTCAAACGACTTTCTTTAAATGGAAAGATTATTAAGGATGTGTATAGTACACAACCCGAATAGTTTGACGATCCAAAGAAACTCTAATAGAGTATGCATGTTGCAAAGATCCATGAGATGGGTTGAAGCAAGCTTAAAGGAATTGGAATCTTCGTTTTGATGAATTGGTCAAAGAGTTTGACTTTATCAAGTACGAAGATGAACCTTGTGTATGCATGAAATTCAGTGGGAGCGTAGTATTATTTCTATTGTTTATTACAATGATATCTTAATCATTGGAAAAACAAGTTCCGATACTTAAGACTGTTAAGTCTTGGTCAAGGAAAGGTTTCTCAATGAAAGATATGGGTGAAGCCGCTTACATCCTTGGCATCAAGATCTATAGAGATGGATCTAGAAGGATAAATTGGTTTGGGTCAAAGTGTTCACATTGACAAGATTATTAGAAGATTCTAAGAAGAGTAGCTTGTCAATGGGTCATGGTATTTCTCTTAGCAATATTCATTGTCTTATGACAACTGATGAGCAAAAGGGAATGAATGAAGTTCCATATGCTGCGACACTTGGATCTGTCATGTATGCCATGATTTGTACTAGACTCGACGTCTCGTATGCTATAAGCATGATGAGTCGATACCAATCTGATCCTGTGATGAGAAACCATTGGATGGCGTCCAAGATGATCCTTAAGTACTTAAGAAGAACTAAGGATACGTTCTTGGGATTTGAAAGATTGGAAGTTAATCTTGTTGTAAGGGTTACATAGGTGCTAGCTTCCAAACTAACAAAGTTATTTTAAAAATCGCAATTAGGATTTGTGTTTGTGCTTATTAGAGGTGCAGTTTTGATTGGAAGAGTTCCAAGCAGAAATTGTAGCCGATTCTACTACTAAGGCCATACTTTAGCAACATATGATGTAGCTGAAAGAGGCAGTTTGGATCAAAAGTTCATTTAGTATTTTGGAAATACTTCAAGTGTTTTTCCAAGTATCACTAATCCGTGGAACTTTGTTGTGATAATTATGGTGTCATTTGTGCAAACAATGGAACCAAAATCACAACGGTGATCCAAACACTCACTTAGACGTTCTTCGAGGAATTCATAAAGAATGAGAAGACGTTAAGATATAAAATATACAAAGTATCAGCCGATGATGACATAAGGGATTCACTTACAAAGACACTCGCATAGGCAGAAGCATGATGGGCATGTTAGATCCATGAGTATTCGATACATAAATGGAGCCTAGTGCAAGTGGGAGACTGTTGGTGTAATGCCCTAGGCTTTAGTTATGTTTAACTGAAAAAACCGTTATGTATCATCTTTATCGTTTATGTTTATTATTTGATTATTATATAGTTTGCATATTTATTGTAATAATCTCCGTCCCTGATTATTAAGAGAATAATTAGTATAATTGTCAATGGATAATCATGTGATGATTATATGCATAAGAGATGCACATTGAAATTATGGGTACTTGTTAGAGAACAAGTGACTGGACATGACCCGCATGAGATTTATGTCATGGTCAAATGTCATACTTAAATCTCATACGGTTACTTCATTTATTTCCTAGACCTAAGATTATCGTAACCTTACATATGATGAAAGTCATGTTTGATTTTAGTCAAACGATATCTTAACACGATATCTATAAAGACTATCATTGGCATGATCGGATTCATGATGGGAAGGATGATAAGTCAAGAAGGAATTTGTCCTCTCGGAAGAGAGATGTTATGCTTGGGCCCTCGATGAGTGATAATGATGAAAGTGTATGGCCGTACCCCAATATGATTGGAATTATCATTATACTCAAGAATCGAGAAAGCATTGAACAATAACAAGTTGACAAGGACCATGACTTGTGTTCAAATATAACATCGTGAGACAAAGGGATAAATGGAAGTACACCATTGGAAACGTGAACTCTTACGTTGCATTATTTGGGTAGACATAATGGCTTGCTAGAGTCCGCTTATGTCTTATGAGGTTCGATATGATAGAACTCATTGCCAACATAATGTAATCCTATTGGGTCACACACAACTAGAATGAATTGGTTAAACCGGAGGAAGAATAGTTGAGAGTTTCTATATCTGGCTATATATACCGCGCGACATATTAAGCCAATGGCTTAATATACCGCGCGACATAATAGGCCAGTACGCGGTTTGACAGCCTGTCTCTCCTAATACGATTAGGAGAGGTATTCTTACTATTGTAGTATAAATACAAGGGTTACGTCGGACCTAAACGGCCAATAGAAATTTTTCAAGCAAAATTCATAATTAAATACTCTCAATATTCTTCAAGGTTTTAGATCTAGCAATCATCAAGAAGTTGTTCTTGAATTCATTCAAAGGTGTGGATACCGAAAGAGGGTCTTCGCTCGTTCATCGATCAAGGCCTAGAGTTCAAGCAAGTTGAAGAACGAAGTTTGTGATTCGATATCACATAATCAAATCGTTCGATAGCTCAAGACCGGAAAGCGTTTCAAGGTTGGTTTAATTCTATCTCATAGGTATTCAAATTAATCGTATAGAACGGATCCTAGGGCTTCTTGGGTTTTATGTTTTAATGCTTAATTCCGCTGCGCATGGACCCGTAAAACCCAACACCTTCTGTTATGAAATAGAAGTGGGACCTGAGCTCATCAAGGAACCTTGGTACAATCAAGTTTACCAATTTCTCAAAGATGGGGAATCAGCATTCAGGGACGAAGAAGGTAAACTGAAGGAAGGCATCAAAGCCAAAAGCTTGTAAGCTTTGAAGTGACTGGCCTCTCACTATGTCATTCTAGGAGGCGATCTGTACAAAAAGCGATACCAAGGACCACTCCTGCTGTGTGTCACCAAAGAAAGAGCAAAAGAGTTAATGAGCGAAGTCCATAATGGTCCCTGCGGTCCTCATATGAATGCCAGAGCATTAATGCAAGTGATCCTCAGAATGGGCTACTACTGGATCTCCATGGAAACATACTGTATTCAGCATGTCCGAGAGTGCGACAAATGCCAGCGGTTTGCCAACCTTAATCATCTCCCACCTCATGACCTGTACTGCATGACGACATCTTGGCCATTTGCAACTTGGGGCATTGATGTAATTAGGAAGATAGCCCCAGCCGGAAGCAATGGGTATGAGTTTGTGTTAGTAGCAGTGGACTATTTCACGAAATGGGTGGAAGCAAAGTCTTATAAGGTCCTCACTTCCAAGAATGTTGCCCAGTTTGTCAAAGAAAATATCATGTGCAAATATGGGGTGCCAAATGATATCATCTCGGATAATGGGACACACTTTGAAGGAAACTGCGATAGATTGCTATCAGAATTCAAAGTCACTCGCCACAAATAATCCTCATACAGGCCTCAGACCAATGGAGCGGTAGAAGCTGCAAATAAGACACTTGAGAGGATCATCCGAAAGATGGCCACTCGCGGTCGTGACTGGCCCGAAAAATTACATTTAGCACTCTGGGGCTACAGAACTTCTGTCAGAACAGACACGGGAGAAACCCCTTTCGCCTTGACTTACGGAATGGAAGCAATCCTGCCTATAGAGTTGGAAATTCCGTCACTGAGAGTCCTCTTGGAAAATAGCATCAACGAAGTAGAATGGTTGCGCAGCCGGCATGATGTGCTCACCCTGCTTGATGAAAAGAGACTAAAATCCATGGAACATACCCGAGCCTATCAATGGCGAATGGCCAGGGCATTTGGCAAAAAGGTCAAGGCCAGAGACATTAAAGAAGAAGATTTGGTACTGAAAGAGAAACCCCCTACCAGAGACAACCCTCTAGGAAAGTGGGAACCTGTTTGGATCGGACCGTACGTAGTACAAAAGATACTATCGAGAGGAGCAATGAAGCTTGCAGACCTGGCGCAATCCTTTTGTGCACCCGGTCAACGGTGACAAGCTTCGTCGTTATTATGTCTAAAATTAAAAAAAATAAAAAATATATAAGTGCAAAAAGAGTAATACCCAGCTAGGCTGAAAACCCTGAAAAGGGCGGTATATGCAGAAAACAGGGTCGCACCAAAAAAAAATGTAGTGCAAAAAGAGTAATACCCAGCTAGGCTGAAAACCCTGAAAAGGTCAGTCTAGGTAGAAAACAGGGTTGCACCAAAAAAAAGAGAAAAAAAAACAACAAAAATCCAAAAGTTCATTAGAATGAACTACGGAGACCTGAGCCCCTTAGCCTTTCTTGTAAAAGGGGAACGTAGGCAGCCAGAAATGAATCGGTCTAAACAATAAATAAGACATTCAAATTTCCATAAAATGTGTCTTGAAAAAATTCTAAGATAATATCTCTTGTTATTACAAATTAAAAACTTCTTGATGAGTTCAAGCATGGTCTACTCTTGACTCTCCTAACCTGCTACAAAGACAAAAATATACAATAAAAGACCTAATTAACTAATGTGTTTGCAAAAGGCAATAAGTGGATGCTTGGAATAGGCCTATCAGTTGTCAGCAATAGCGTCATCCTTGTTCTTCTTTCCCCGACCTCGGCCTCATTGAGTGTTCTTCCTTTTCTTCTCAATGATATCGGTTTCCCTCATCCCTATCTCAAGCACCCTCACTGGAGCCTCTATCAAACCTGTGTCAATAAGTGCCTTCTCTACCTGTAAGTACGCCAATCCAATTCGCGACCTTTCCAGATGCATTTTAATATGATAAAATTGCATATAGGGGCGTTTTGGTAAATTCTCGGTCCATCCCGAGACTTCCGGAAACATTTTATAAGTTTCTCGTGAAGGAAGTACTTTTTTGTACTTTGCTCATGCCAAGGGACCTAAAAGGAATAAATCTGTTTTGGACTTTTTAGGTATTATTCAAGAAGGTTCCAGAATCAGATTTGGCGCCAAAAACGGTTATGGTCACCTTGTGTCACGCGACAAGTCAAAGCATGGAAAGTGGTTACGTAATGCCGTGCGACATAAGGTTACCATGAACTGCAGCTATAAATAAGACCCTACCCCTCTCAGTTTTGGATCCCAATTTTAGTCCCTTAATGTCACTCTGCACAAATTCCCCCAGAAACTCTCTCTCTCCTCCTCCCTCACCAAAATTAACCAATTCCCCTCTAATTCCCTCACCCTTCACACATCTTAGATCCTCCAATTTAGCTCTCAGTCCGTGCCTAGATCTCTATTCCAGAAGTTGAATCGAAGGCTTTTACACCTAACTTGGTGTAGAAGTTGAGGACTACAAGGGTAACACATCTCTCTCTCTCTCTCTCTCTCTCTCTCTCTCATCTATTTGTTTAATTGTTCTTCCTTCTTCTCCACTTGATAATCAGGCTCCATCTGCCTCAGATTATCAAGTGGCAACCGCAATCTCTCTATTTAAATCGTATATGCTTGAGTCCAATTGCATGCTTATGATGTGATCTACTTAGATTTGCAATTTGGATGTCAAGGGAGTGTGGATCTCCCATATCCACACTCCTTTGTTTAATTCGTATCTATTTCATGCTATTCTGGTTGATTTTGGTATAATTGTTTGATTTGATTGTGTATCTGTTGGATCTTTTTCTCAGTTTGTAAGGTACCTGCAGATGGTAAACCTGTGTCACGCGACACACTTGGACATGAGGAGTCCTGTGTCACGCGACATATCGTGACCATCTGCAGGGACCATGTTTCAGTTGTAAGTTGATTTAGTTGGTTATCTTAGCATTTAGTTGTATGCTCATGTTGTTTAGTGCTCAGATCTGGTTTGTAATTACGTTTTGTGTTCATCCAGAGATTCTGTAATCTGTTTGTTGTAAGTCTCTGCAAGGTGACTATTGGTGTCACGCGACACATTTGGACATGAGGAGTCCTATGTCACGCGACATAGATGGTCCTTTGCAGAAGACTTGATTTCCTTTGTAATCTGTTCTCTTTGCTGTAAAGGGATGTGGCCTCCCAGACAATAGGTCTACAAGTTGTAATGATCTTACCTTTTCAATAAAATTCATGTTTATTGCACTTGCCTATTATCATCGTTTGCACATTTTTTGAATTATTTGGATGTCTAAATTAGAAAGACTCGTCTATGGATGAGGCGTGTTGGGTGAACTCTTAGTTCTTCCCAACACGTAACCTGACCCCCGGACCCATTCTCTTTCAAAAGGTTTTTCAAAGTGCACCTACAAAAGCATGGCATGGCGACTCCTTTCTTTTTTCATTTTAAACCAGAAAACCAAAATTTTTTTGGGCGAGCACGCATTCAGTGGCGACTCTCCTGGGGACTACTTTTTGGAAAACCTGTTTTTTCAAAACTAAGAGGGTCATGCTTTCGTTCACTTAGACATCCAATGTATTAATCTTATGTGCATCCTTGATAATCTTGTGCGATACATGCATTTTATGAGATCTTACAACTTGTATGCTTTTTGTTGTTTCTTGTGGTTTTGTTTATTGCTATATTTGGTTTGTCTTGTCCCTTGCCAAGGAGAGGCAGGGGCTAATCCCAGTTTTGCAGGAGTTCTGGTTCAGTGACTCTCCTGGTCGTACGGCTGGCTTTGGTCCATCTTTGTTACGTGTCACGCGACAGGAATAGTCACTAGACGGGTTTCGAGTTACAGTTTGAGGGCAGTCCCTTGAATCAAAAGATTGCTCAGCTGATTCTTGTTCCTTTTTTCTTCCCTGTGAGAGTGTGTGTGTGTTTTCTTTTTTTTTTTAATAATAAATAAATAAATAAATAGAAAATTTTGTTTTTTTGTGAATAAAAGAATATAGTCATCCGCACACTACATCACATAGCTTTAGAACCCTCGGGTGCGATTGACGGCATCGCGAACGGTGATAATATTCGCCTACGTTTGAGCGCCTAATGCCAAACCCATCCCCCTAGTGCGTTATAGGTGGCACCACACTTAAACCTTACCCACGATTGGTTTTTGATACAACGTTTTAATTACACCAAAATGAGTTGTTTTTGAAATTTCTAATAAGTCCTTTTACCTTCCCCAAAACCTCGCACCTTGTGGGCATGTTGCCAATGCAACATGGTTTCACTTGAGGACATGTCACTCCCGTGACATGTCCTAAACGAGAGATCATGCCGCATTGTCACCATGCATTGACGAGAGGTCATGCCGGATTTTTCTTGGAAATTCCCCTAGAATACCCGTTATGCTGCCCAAATTTCCCTAGAAATTTGGATCACTCGTTCGTCCCACGTCGTGTTAGGTCTTGGTTAGGTATCATTACTTATTATTAATTTCAAATGCAAAGCATCTAGTGTAATTTGAACGTTGCGTCCCTAGGCTTCCCCAAGGTGTAGTGTGCATAAATAAAGGGTTAGCCTTTCCCAACCGTTCCTAGGATTTAAATCACCGATTTATACTTGAAGATAAATAAATTGTTTGCGCGAGTCTGTTCTCTCCGTTTCTTCTCCCTCTCCCGTATTTCCTCTTCTTTCCCTACCTTATAAACCCATATCTACCCTCTGTAGCGGTGACAAGTTGGGAACGTGTCCTGATATTCTGTGGTCTTTGGGTTCCTATCTTCGAAGCATTTCCCGCAAAGCTTTTATCTGTTCCGCTATCCGAGATGTCTGGTGCAAGAGATATGCCATCCGCTCAGTCTGGAATTCTTCCTACTTCGGGCCAGCTGGACATGAATGATCTGTCGGTAGCAGAGTTACGAGCTGCTCTTGAAGCCGCCATGGTTCGTGAATGCAAGGCTCAATTGCTTGCCCAAGTTGCCAAAGCCAGAGAGGAAGAAACGCACGCTAGATTTGTTGAAGCGATGCGCATCCGAGGGATCACGGTAATTCACCACGAAGATGGGTCATACGAGGAAATCATCAATGCTAGCAGTGTTGATCACGGGAATGGAAATGTAATGAAGGGGGTGATTGAAGTTGAGCAAGATAAGATTCTTTCCCAGACACCTCATGTGGTTCAAACTCAGATTAAAGATGAACAACCGATCCTTGAGGCTTTCAATTTTCCTAATCAACTGGATTTGAAGATAGTATCAGCCAGATTCCCAAAGATCGTATCATTTTGTGAACGATCAGCCCAACCAGAAAGGATCACTGCCATTTCACTCTGACCAAGTTCCCCTTCAAGGAAATGTCTCTCTACCACCAATGAGTTCATATGGTTTCAACTTATCATTCCCGCATGATCAGCATTCAGGACCGACCTCATAAGTGATTGTGAATCAGATGTCTTTTATTCCAGCTGTGAACCTTATCCAGCAAGGGACGGCAATACCCGAGTCCCCTCCAAAGAAGGTTCAGAAAGGAAGAAAGAAAGCGTATTGGGGAAAGGTAGGGATGCCTATGAATCAATTTCTCAAGGTTTTGGTGAGCGGAGGTTTGGTTCAGCCACTAGTTAATTATATCCCTCTTCATCACAACAAAAACCTAGATCCGAGAAAATATTGTGATTATCACCAATATTCAGGGCATATCACTCATTCATGCATACAGTTGAGGGTGATCATCCAGGAACTCATTGATGAAGGGAAGATCGAAATAGGTTCCCATGAAGGAAGCAATATTCGGGATCTCCGTCGGTTTCTCACCACGCAAGAAGCGAGAATTTGATGACTTGGGAATAACAACTGAGGAAGCTTTTAATGGGTTGATGCGAAGAGGAATGATAAAGCCGCTTGATAATTATCGTCCCACCATGCACAATTCGAATTTGGATCGGAGCAAGTATTGTTACTACCATCAGTATCCCGGTTACACCACCAACGATTGCTCCCTTCTAAAAGTGTTGATTCAAAGGATGGTTGATGAAGGTAGGATTGAGAAAGCTCCTCCTAAATTGGCTGATAATCCTCATCAGCAATTTCAAAGTTTCCCCATGTGAGAAGTCAATCAGTCAAGCATCATTGGGTCTTAGATTGTTCTATCTTGCTAGCAGATGTTTGTTTTTATGATTTGAGTCTATTATACCCTTGTTATGAGTCTTTTATTTCAATGAATAAAATATTTGTTTCTATTCTTGCTAGACTCGAGCCATTACTTGTGCACCCGCGTTACATTTTATTGAAAGGGTTTTATTCTAAATAATCACTTGTGCTGCTCACTGACTAATGCTTTGAAATGACTAATATTTAAATTAATTCGAGCGAGAAAATCGACTGATATCTTTCCCAAAGTGGGGCTTATCAGTTCCCCATCTTGCATCCCCTATGCTCACATACCTTCCATCGTCCTCGCTATCTCGTTGTTCGATGAATTTGCATGAATCTTCCCCAGATGTAAGCTTAAGAAAAACAATGAAGACTCGATCTCGTTCGGATCATCCGGTATGGACTGCGGTTGAAACCTTTCACCCTTAGGAAAGCCTTTAACCCTCACTAAATAATACCCCTTCATTTCAAGATCGGCATTTTTGAAACCTGTTTAACCATCTCAAGAAGAAGAGGGACTATCCTTGAGACTCCTGTGATTTAAAGAAAGATCGACCGGCTCCAAGCGCAAGAATAACGGAAAGCAATGATCCATCCTGGGGACTAGCTGATATTATCTTCTCAAAACAAAGTTGAAAAGAAAAAGAGAGGCAAAAATACAAAAAAAGAGGAGAATAAAAATAAAGATAAAAAAAAAGAAGAAGAAAAGAAAGAGAGCCTAGTCCCCAGTGATCCTCTCGAAAGCAAAAGTCCAAGGATTCGGTTGTTACTCAGGAGGAGTCTCAGAGTGAATAAAGAGACAGCATGGATGTCCCCTCACCTTCCAAAACCAATTTCAAACCATCCTCTCGATTTTAGAGGATATTCCCTTTCAAAGCCAATCCCAAGCACCCTCTCAATTTTAGAGGACATTCCCGTCACCATTACCCTTACCTTTGCCTTTAATCAAAGCCAAGTTCGACCTCTCATTCTTAGAGGCATTGAAGATGCAGTCATGGATTCCCTCACCTTAGAAATCCCAAACACATCCCTACAAGCCAACCTCTCATCTTTAGAGGTTCAGTCAGCAAAAGGCCTAGCCGACCTCTCATTTTAAGAGGTCATGATATCCTAAATCACCCGAAGACCAATCAAAACCCCGATACCCAGTCGCAGTTCCTACCGGATAGCAGTTTCATTCCAATATCGTCGAGATCTAAAACAGATTATTGCTTAAAAAGAAGCCAAGTCCATCCCAGCTCAAACGACCGTCAAGCGAAGATTGTGCAAATTCCATCCGTTCGCTCGATGTTTCATGTGAGCATATTTCGTTTCTCCTCCGCAAACACTTGCCGTGGACATCCCACTGGGGCTTCACATCCGTGTCTCCCATCGACACTCCAAGAGGACATGTTTTTCAATTCTCAAAATCCTCAAAGGTCCTCAAAATCCTCGAATTTCAACGTTCATTCTCTTCATTTGGGATAAGCCGAACTACGGCGACCTGAGCTCCTCCCAAGGAGGGGAACGTAGGTAACCATCACTGGTTCGGTCGAAATCACAAATAGATCTCAGAAAATCCGGTCTCCTCAAGGACCATTCCCATACACCTTCCATCCTTCGAAGTTTTGAATCTCGATATCAGTGGATTTTCTCCTCAGGATTGATTAAAATATTTGTTCATATCGGCTTTGGCAGTTGAATAACCCGAACACCAATAAAGGGTTTTAAGCAGCTTTGTGATCATGGAGAATAAGACAGGTTTTCAAGTGTCTCGGCAAGTCTTCTTCTCTACATTTCTAAGGATATAGAGCTAAACACTGTATTTCTGTCAGCAGGGGCTTTCATACACTTTTCCACACCTTGCGATGCTTATACTCTCCCAAAAGAGTTAAACCCAAAAGCGAGAATGTCATACACAAGTCCGGGAACCACTCCCACCTTTTGAAAAATGTGCCCCTGCACGTACATACTTCTAAGTCTTGTCCGCCAACTGATTGACGAAGCTCAAAGAACGATCTCCTCTTGGGTTACACGATGTATTGAATGCAATGAAACTGAGTGTCAGATTGGAACTTGGTCAAAGAAGAAGACTGATGGGTTCATTTGTACAAGAACACCGGGGCTGGCTTTTAAATCTCGATCCTCGGGAATGGATTGGTTACTTGAAGAGATTACTCCATATTGGGGCTACTGAGTCTCATGCCCTAGGCCAATGGAGAAGTTTTGAAATGATGTGAAAGTCTGATTTTGAAGTCCTGCCTGCATGACTTGTTGTGTCACGCGACATAAAGTGTCCCAGCTGTCCTGAGTCGTGCGACATCTTGTGACCAACACCAGACATCAGTGATCTGCAATCTGATCAGTACCAGGGCACGCCCCGACTTGTCTCCAACTACAAAACAGCAAAGACACCCTGCAAACATCATGGGAGAGGGATTCATTTAGATAGCATACCCACTCACCATCCATATACAAGCCAAGCCACATAAACCATTCATACTTATGCCATAGCCATTCAAAATAAAGAAAAAAAGTCATTCATTGTCATTATCCCAAAAATGGACTCATGCAGACAATAAAAATAACATAAAAGGCTAGCAACAATGTACTGAGTCTAGGAAAGGCAAAAGCAAATAAGTTTTTACAAATAATAAAAGAAGAGTGTTTGTTCTTTTCTAAAAAAAAGGTGCAATAATCAAAAGAGCAATGTTTTGATACAAAGGGCTACTCCGAGCCATCATCCTCAGAAACGTAGACACCATCGTCATCAGAGCTATTATCATCATCATCAGCATCATCACTGCCCTCTCCGTTTGCATCTCCCTCCTTAGAATCCGGATCAGCAACAGGATCATGGAAAACAATAGGGTCATCACGAAAGAGCGCATGAACACCGGGAATAGCCATGGTCTCGATCTCGTAAGGATCACCAGAAGTAGCACTATCGAACTCGGGACTAGGCGAACGACGATGAGCAGTCTTGGTCCTGGGCTTGTGTGTGTCCTCAGCAGCCATATCGGTCCGAGATCTCTTCCTGCTAGGCAAACTGGGTGTAGAATCGTCATCATCAGAGCCCCTAGCCCGACGCCGCTCCCTCCAATAACGGTTACTCCTCTCCAGCTGGTCAATCATGTCCATGGCTCCAGTATAATGACGAGCAAAACTCCAGTAAATATCAGCAGAGACCTGGTACAATCAAGCAGGAGAAGAATCAGAAACCAGTCATCATGAAAGACAAGAGTTTTAAAAAGTTCAAAGCAATAAGGAAAGAGAGGACAGTTACTTACAGATCGTGTACCCTCCGGAAGCTGAAAATAGGGAAAAATCCTGCTAGTGTCAAGGGGAACTCGTCTCAAGCGGTCTCCGTCCTGAAAGTCAACGAATGAAGGAGGTAAGGGAGCATCCGCCGCATACCCAGTAGAGGGGCCTGCAACCTGAGCATCCTGTCTCGGAGCCACCTGCGGAGACCTCAATCTCGTCCTCACATAGGCTCCATAATCTCCATCATCCTCGGTGTAATTGAATGCAGCCTCCCCCTGGATCAAAGACTCCATATCCTCCAATTTCCGAGGGAACCATATGTTAGCTGGAGGATCAACTGGGACTCTAGCCATGCTGCCAAGCCATGCTGTCTATAAACCCGCTCTCCCAAGTAAAGTGCATCCCCAGATAAACCTACCAATAACATGCGGCACTCAGTCAAATGCAAGGCATATCCAAGACCAATATCAGCATACCGGTTCCTCCAAGGAAACAAACTCAAACTCCCGGGAGTCCTCCGCAAGCAAACCAGGGTATGAGGATAAGAAGCTGTCACTCGTCCTCTGCTATCCGCCGTCCGGACCTTCACCCGAGCATCTTTCACCCAACGTCGCATAGCAGGAAACATAGTGGCCGGGTACGCCTCCCTCACCCGCCAAGCATTGCAGCCGATAACCTCATAAGCCCAGACCTGGAAAAGAGAAATCGAAGCAAATCAGATTGATAAAAAAAAGAAGAAAAGAGAAGGATAGAAAGAAAAAATTATGCAAAGGATGGACTCAGATTGGGAAGTACCTCAAAAGCAAAGTGGCAGCAGTTGAAGGACTTAGCCTCCCCCCTGCTGACATCGTCCAGAGCCAAGTACAGCTCCGCGAGTCCGGCCTCTCCCCAGGATAAAGTCCCGATAGCACCCCAGTCTCTCAAAAGCTCCAGTAAAGAAAGCAAAGCAGAAGACGTGGCGTTGATGAACAGCATATCAGAAAAACCAATCCACAAAAAAGCCCTAGCCAATCTCAAATCCCTCAGCCTATCCTCCTCCGCATCTACCACCTCAGCCGGATAATCCCTGCTCTGCTCAACAATCTGACCGTGAAGCTCCCCAAGCTCATGCCCGTTCCCCTTCTTGCCCCTGGGAACAAATCCGATCAACTCTGTGAAGTAGGCCTCAGTGGGAGGCTGTGGGTCGTCCTCCAAAGCAGGCTCCTCTAAATATAATGGCTCATCAGTGAAAGGAAGGCCCGTAATGGCAGCAAAATCGTAAGGCGTAACCGTCGCCTCTCCCCAGGAAAAATGGAAAGAATGAGTAGTCTCCCACCAAAACTCTCGAAACGCCCTCACCAACCCCGCGCTCCTCTGGGTATCCCCGATGGCCCTCGCCATCTCAAAAAAGTGGCCTAGTCCGGCGGCATATATCAAGCCCTTAGGCGAGTGCTCTAGCTCCTGACTACGGGCGAGAAGATCCCATGGGCGACCCAACAACCTCAGGGAGCCTCGGGTACGCAACTCCTGCAGGTAAACACAACACAGGTATGAATATCCCAAGTTTTCAAAAGAAACATGTCAATAAATTGTCCCTCATTACAATTTCATACTTCTCCAAGAAAAATTAGTGTTAAGACATTTAAACAGACATTCATGATTTCTCATAAGCTCAGAACTATGAAGCAAGCTCAGAATTTCGCAGGTAAAAAGCTCAAGCAGTTCGAAAAATCAATTGTTCAAAAACGGCGAAAAGCAAGGGTTTTGGAATTACCGTGTTTTTCTTCCCCGGTACAGAAGTGTGTTCCCTGAGTTGGGGATAAAAATCTCCCCGCACCGCTTGAGGGACGAATGGCCTCTGATTTCTCTGTGCATTCTTCCTCCGAGTAGCCATTTGAGCTTGTTAAGGCCCCTTCTTCGTCGGTCGTGGTCTAGGAGGCATGGTCGCTAGCCAAAGAACGAAATCGATACTCTAAATTCTCTTGATTTCACTCGAAATTGCGTAAATGGATGATTTTTTCTCTTAAAACCGCTCAACTTCCTCTAAAATGTGTTTCAAAAATGAAGACTGTCCGTTTTTATAAAGGACTGTTCATTTGCTCTAAGAGGTCGTGCGACAAACCGTGTCCCTAGGCCAAAAATTTCCAAAAACCCCCTGTGATTTAGTAAGTAACACTTTGATCCTTGTAGTGCTTCGAGTGTTGTTTTCCCCGCAGGTACAACAGTTAACTGAGCAAATCTCAAAGATTGTCCCTCAAAGCAAAGCCAAGACAAAGAATCCGTGTCTATTTGAATCTCCCCAGCAGTGCGCATCAAGATCAATGGCCCCACCGCCAAAGCGTCAATAAGAGTTCGCTGCCCAGCAAGCAAAGTCCCCGTCTTACCAAGCAAAGCTCGGGACACAAAAATCAACCATCAATAAGAGTTCGCTGCCCAGCAAGCAAAGTCCCCGGCTTACCAAACAAAGCTCGGGACACAGAAGTCAATCGTCAACAAAGATGGGCCCCGCCACCAAAGCACCAACAGGAATCTGCTGCCCAGCAAGCAAATTTCCCGTCATAGCAAGCAAGGTCCCAGACCCCAAAGCCAACAGTCGACAAAAGACCGCCCCGCACCCGACAACCGTCAATAGCAGTTAGTAGCATAGGACCCTTCGGCAGCTACATCGATCCCCAGCAGCATAAACAATAGCATCAGTACCTCTGGCAACTATAGATCTTTCAGTCAGATGTTGGGTGACAACCGCACAGTCAGATGTTGGGTGACAATCGCACAGTCAGATATTGGGTGACAATCGCAAAGTCAGATGTTGGGTGACAACCGCACAGTCAGATGTTGGGTGACAACCGCACAGTCAGATGTTGGGTGACAACCGCACAGTCATATTTCCGAACTACGACCGGCTTGATTCCCTCCCAGGGATACGTAGGAATCCTTTCTCAAAAGGTCCAGCCGTCCGATTCCCCAGATCACCGTCTAGCCCTCCGCCTTATCCCCCAGCCGCTCATTGGGATTGGGTCTTATTTTATCGACAACCTCACTTCTTCCATAAGTGATGTTGCCGAGGGGCTCTGTAAGTACGCCAATCCAATTCGCGACCTTTCCAGATGCATTTTAAAATGATAAAATTGCATTTAGGGGCGTTTGGTAAATTCCCGGTCCATCCCGAGACTTCCGGAAACATTTCATAAGTTTCTCGTGAAGGAAGTACTTTTTTGTACTTTGCTCATGCCAAGGGACCTAAAAGGAATAAATCTGTTTTGGACTTTTTAGGTATTATCCAAGAAGGTTCCAGAATCAGATTTGGCGCCAAAAACGGTTATGGTCACCTTGTGTCACGCGACAAGTCGAAGCATGGAAAGTGGTTACATAATGTCGTGCGACATAAGGTTACCATGAACTGCAGCTATAAATAAGACCCTACCCCTCTTAGTTTTGGATCCCAATTTCAGCCCCTTAACGTCACTCTGCACAAATTCCCCCAAAAACTCTCTCTCTCCTCCTCCCTCACCAAAATTAACCAATTCCCCTCTAATTCCCTCACCCTTCACACATCTTCAACCCAATTACTCTCCTACTTCCCCAAACACCTTAGATCCTCCAATTTAGCTCTCAGTTCGTGCCTAGATCTCTATTCCAAAAGTTGAATCGAAGGCTTTTACACCTAACTTGGTGTAGAAGTTGAGGACTACAAGGGTAACACATCCCTCTCCCTCTCTCTCTCTCTCATCTATTTGTCTAATTGTTCTTCCTTCTTCTCCACTTGATAATCAGACTCCATCTGCCTCAAATTATCAAGTGGCAACTACAATCTCTCTGTTTAAATCGTATATGCTTGAGTCCAATTGCATGCTTATGATGTGATCTACTTAGATTTGCAATTTGGATGTCAAGGGAGTGTGGATCTCCCATATCCAAACTCCTTTGTTTAATTCGTATCTATTTCATGCTATTATGGTTGATTTTGGTATAATTGTTTGATTTGATCGTGTATCTGTTGGATCTATTTCTCAGTTTGTAAGGTACCTGCAGATGGTAAACCTGTGTCACGTGACACACTTGGACATGAGGAGTCCTGTGTCATGCGACATATCATGACCATCAGCAGGGACCATGTTTCAGTTGTAAGTTGATTTAGTTGGTTATCTTAGCATTTAGTTGTATGCTCATGTTGTTTAGTGCTCAGATCTGGTTTGTAATTACGTTTTGTGTTCATCCAGAAATTCTGTAATCTGTTTGTTGTAAGTCTCTGCAAGGTGACTATTAGTGTCACGTGACACATTTGGACATGAGGAGTCCTGTGTCACGCGACATAGATGGTCCTTTGCAGAAGACTTGATTTCCTTTGTAATCTGTTCTCTTTGCTGTAAAGGGATGTGGCCTCCCAGACAATAGGTCTACAAGTTGTAATGATCTTACCTATTCAATAAAATTCATGTTTATTGCACTTGCCTATTATCATCGTTTGCAATTTTTTTGAATTATTTGGATGTCTAAATTAGAAAGACTCGTCTACGGGCGAGACGTGTTGGGTGAACTCTCAGTTCTTCCCAACACGTAACCTGACCCCCGGACCCATTCTCTTTCAAAAGGTTTTTCAAAGTGCACCTCCAAAAGCATGGCGTGGCGGCTCCTTTCTTTTTTCATTTTAAACCGGAAAACCAAAATTTTTTCGGGCGAGCGCGCATTCACCACCTTGGCACGAGTCTTTATCTCCTCCTTTTGAGCCTCGGTGAGAGGGGAAATCTCTGATAGTCTCCATATTGGACTTTCATATCTTTGATAAGATCGCCCAACTGGTTATGATTACTAGCCTTTACCTCAGCCTCTCTCAAAGCCCTGCTAGATTCACTATCAGTACCCAATAAGGCCTGGCGCCTCTCTCCCAAGACAATATGAGTCGCCCCCATCTCCCTCTCATACCAATCCAAGTAGGCCATGGTAAAAATGGTACTCTTCCTGTTCTTGAGAATGTCCCTGGGTGGAAAAGCGGCATATGTCCATGCTCTCGAGAAAAAGGAGAAGCTATCTGGACCTCTCATGTCTAAAGGTGCCACCTCCATGGTGCGAATATCCTCCCAGTCATCCAATGGCTCTTGTAAGGCCTTGAACTGTCTAGACACCAAGCGGGGAATGTAGAAGGACGACAAGGATAGCCCCAGAACCCTCACTATGTAGGACTCCTGAAATGTCCTACGAGTCTGCAACCTCCAATGAGGCACCCACCAACGAATATCCGAGGTAGACAACCGAGCCATCATTAGCTCCAGTGACCCTGATCCTGATGTCTCGGTGCACCCCTCCAAGAAATTACCCAAGGACACTAGGTAGGCAAAGCCCTAGGTAAAGCCCCGAGCCTCTCCTGAAAGCATAGAGTCAGTACAGCTGGTCTCCCTGACCGCATGAAAAGGTCCCCCATGGCCATCCTATCAATGGCGTGCAGCGTCTCTCCCAAAATCAGAGGGAGGATATCTCTCCCAGTGAAAAGGAAAGAAAATACGCAGAGAATGAAAGCATCCATAGACACCGTGGTCTCAGCAGTACCCGGAGACATGAATCTGCTCGGAATGTCAGAAATGTCGATCCTATCGGGAGCTATCACCATTCCTTCGGCTTCTTCCGGAGAAATTTGCAGAAAAGATTCCAGCTTTAAGATCACTGAAAAATCCCCGACCAGAGGAATCGAAATAGCCTCAATTTTTGGACCCCCAATCAATGCTCGGAAATCCTCGAAGGTGGGAACGATTTCATTGTAGGAAAAGGAGTAAACGTGTCTTCGGACGTCCCAAAATCTCTCTACTACTCTCAAAAGGTCCCAATCGGTTGGAAGATCCTTTAAATGCCATAAAGATTTGATCTTGAAGGTGTTGTCAAAAAGCCCCTTGTGAGATTGAAAGTTATACCTCATCCACTGAAGGTTGGAAAGAAAATGATCCCTTTTCCCCTTTTGCAATCAGAGTGGTTTCTCCATGGAAATGATTGGACTCATCTATTTTTGGCTAAAAATCTACTTTGAAATCAGTTGGGACAGGCCAAAGTTGGAAATGAAATGAAAAGACCTTTCCTTGGTTTTATTTGCAGTTAATCAGTCCAGACAGAAGACCCAGCCGTGCAGCCTCATTTTCTCAAGGCCTAGCCAGGCGGCTTCATCCGCTGCTGCAGAAAAAAAATCTGCAGCAGCCAAAGCAGCTGCCCAAGTGGGATTTTCACCTCACTTTCTCAATAAAACATGCACAAAACCATTCCCAAACACCATTCATACATTCATATAACATCATAACCTATTTCGGCCCTATTTTCGCCCCATTTCCATGCAAAAAACCGCCCCGAGGCTCAAGTAATATAGCAAAATAACAATAAGATAAAAAATAAAAGAAAAAAATCATTACATGTCTTTTGCCACAATTGTCCCCCAAATAAAAAATAATAATAAATACAAATTGTTGTCATGCATCATTTGTTTCTTGTTTTCTCTCTCTCTCTCTCTAATGTGCGGACAGAAAAGACCCTAAGCCTCCGACTCCTCATCGCTGCTCAGTTCGTAGAGTTTGTGGTCCCTCAGCAAGTCCTCATCATCGCTCACGGCGGACAAGTTGACGGGCACATGCTCATACTCTTCCAGCTGCTCCAGGATGTCAGTGTTAGGTCCTTGCCCCCGAGGCACGCCGCTGGTCGAAAGACGAGTAGTATTCTGAGGCCGATAATATACAAGTCGTACTATCGACATGCCTCCTCTTGCGCTCAGGCTCTTGCGCATTCCCCGCAGCCCTCGACGCGTAAGTCAGCTTCCTCAAGAGAGACTGAGCTAGCTGCTTCCAGCCCCTGTTCTGTCGCACCAAGGTGTCATAAGTGCGAGTAGGGACCTGCGAGAAAGAGAAAAGCTCAGAAGATCCCTGGAAAAGATCCAGAATTGCAAAATAGCCTGAACAGGAAGAGAAAAAGTCGAAAAGAAGGAGGGATCCAGAGTTTACTCATAGTGCTATCAACCGGCAAAGTGAACTCAACGTCTCTCGTGTCTGGAACAGGCACCATCAGCCTCCTTTGCACCCCATTCACCACATAAGATAGGTGAGCCGGAGGAACAGGTGGATCGGTCGGCTCTGCCTCCCCGTACCCCTAAGCAGTCGCTATCTTCACCAACCTCTGTGGCATCCTCAAACGCTCCTCCACAAAGGTAGCGTACGGATTGGCGTGATCAAAATAGTACTCTACTGCCAAACTGACCCTATACCTGTCCCTCTCATCCTCTAACCAAATATTGGGCTGCAGCATAAAAGGAGGAGGATCGTGGGGAGTAATAGCGCCCAAAGTAGGGACATGACCATGTTGTCAAGAAAAAGGGTCCCCTAAGTAGATGATATCACAGGTCAAGCCTGTCAACCACCTCCTCTGCCGAGTCACGACCACGGCATCTCCCATCAGAGCCTCTGATATCTCCCCCAAGGATAGAAGCTCCCCCCCTCACAGCTATCCCTATCGATAACACGCCTCACCATCTTGTAGTCAAAGGTGATCCGGGTCTTCCCATTAAACTTGTCCCGAGCCTCACCTCTCCGGCGTACCATAGCCGAGAAAGTAGCGGGATCACTCTGTTGGTTCCATGGAAAGAACCCAATCACCTCGCAGAACCAAACCTGCATGTCAGAGCATAAAGGTTATTTTCTCTCATGAAATCTGAGGATACAGAAAGGGAAAGAACAGAAAAGAAGAATGAGAATACCTCCAAATCAAGGGAGAAACAATCCATAGAAGCAGCCTTGTTCCGGCTGTACAGATCCAAAGAAAAGTAAAGCTCCGCCAATCCAGCCTCACCCCAAGAAACCTCCCCAAAAGTAGCCAAATCATCCAAAGAGTCCAACAGATAAATCATCACCAACGTCCCAGAATTGACAAAGATGGTGACAGAAAGAGTCAACCACAAGAAAGCCCTTGCGAGCTGGTGAGCAGTCACGTCATTGGCTGCAAATCCCTCCATACACCTGAGAATCTGAATCTCAACCAAACGAGTCTCCATCCCTAGCCCCTTCGGATGGAGGTCAAACCCCACATAGTCCCTGAACTCCGTGTCAGAAATGTGGTCCCTCCAAGTCACAGGCAGATCAGTGAACCGCAAGCCCGTAATAGCCGTAAAGTCGGCAGGAGTCACCGTAGCCTCTCCCCAGCCCAGGTGAAAGCTATGAGTGGTATCCCACCAAAACTCAGAAAGAGCTAGGACCAATCCCTTGCTCTTGATCGTCACATGAATGCCTCAACAATTTCACCACTAGCTGCCTAGGGTTGTGACCATCCTCTCGAAGTTAGGCATCCTCTCCCACAATTTCACCGCTATCTCTGCGGGTCCCCGTGATTTGCTCTCCTGCAGGTAAACACAGCAAAGGTACGTCAGTCCTTCAACTTATCTCAGAAACATGTATATATTCACAAAATGGTGCACACATTGCCAAAGAAAAGCATTCATAAGAAATTTTCTAGCATCATTTGCCTAGAACATGTGTCTTTCATCATTTGAAACACGTCACCCCGAGTACATGCTCTCCTAAACACAAAAATCCTAGTTTTCACAAAATTCTTTGCATATAAATTTAATCTTTCAAACTGGCATGCATGAATCATTTTCATCGTCCAAAATCCCATTTTTACATCCATGATCAGGAGTTGACCTAGTTCTAGCACATGCAAGAACTCCGTCCCATTTTTGGCATTATTTTTCTCACTTTATTTTTTTAAAAAAAGAGTCATTCTCATATTTCTTCAAATAAATTGCACATTACTGATTACCTATGTATCTAGCTTCGTAGGTCAATCGTTAAATCCATAAAATCATCAACAAAATCACAAAGAAAATCCAAAAATTCCCAAATTTCAAATTTAGCCCTAATCAATCAAAAATCGACCAAAATTGATGAAATCGAGCAAATCGAGAGTGCTTACCCCTATAGCTTGAGGTTTCATGGATTTGTGATCCGTTTTATCGGGATAAAACTGAGAAGTAGGCACCGTGAAGTCATACTTTCGATCGGTCCTCACGAACTCTCTCCTCCTCAATCTCGTGGCCTGTGATAGATCGCGGCGCACTTGGCGGGGCATGATGTGTCCTCATTGGTCCATCTAAGCAATAGAAACCCGAATCTTCGAAAATCTTGGCGTATTTCTCTCTTTTCTCTCCTCTCTCCTCGACAACCTAAGCAAACAATGGTTGTTGCCCGTTTCTCCTTCTGTTTAATTGAATATAGTGAAACGAGGTTTCAAGCAGGACAGCTTCTTTTTCCCCATCTCTAGCCGAGCGGCTTCATTCGACTCAGGATGATTTTACACTTTTGCCCCTGGACTTTCCACTTAAGCAAAAAATTACCGTTATCTCCTAATGGAATAACGTTTCTTCCTAAAATTTCCGTTATCTCCAAATGGAATGACGTGTTCTCTCAAAAAATCTCCGTTATCTCTGTTAGAATGGAATAACGTAAGGTGACAGCCTCCATTAATTGTCTAATCAAATAAGGTGATAGCCTCCATTAATTGTCAAATCAAATAAGGTGACAGCCTCCATTAATTGTCAAATCAAATAAGGTGACATCCTCCATTAATTGTCAAATCAAATAAGGTGACAGCCTCTGAATTGTCAAATTTCAGCTTTAGCCACCTCTATCTCCTCGATAGCAAAGTAAGCTTTAGTTTTCCAGCTTTAGCTACCTCTATCTCCTTGATAGCGAAGTAAGCTTTAGTTTTCCAACTTTAGCTACCTCTATCTCCTCGATAGCGAAGTAATCTTTAGTTTTCCAACTTTAGCTACCTCTATCTCCTCAATAGCGAAGTAAGCTTTAGTTTTTCCAACTTTAGCTACCTCTATCTCCTCGATAGCGAAGTAATCTTTAGTTTTTCCAACTTTAGCTACCTCTATCTCCTCGATAGCAAAGTAAGCTTTAGTTTTTCCAGCTTTAGCTACCTCTATCTCCTCGATAGTGAAGTAAGCTTTAGTTTTTCAAACTTTAGCTGCCTCTATCTCCTCGATAGTGACGTAAGCTTTAGTTTTCAAGCTTTAGCTACCTCTATCTCCTCGATAGCGATGTAAGCTTTAGTTTTCCAGCTTTAGCTACCTCTATCTCCTCGATAGCAACGTAAGATTTAGTTTCTTAAGGTGACTCCTCCATTAATCGTCAAAATTCTGAGGATCCTAGACCTGTTCCTAACTGTCTAGCGATAATCCTGAACTACGATCATGGCTTGATTCCTCCGGGATACGTAGGTAGCCTTTCAAAAGGTTCATCCATCCGACCACATTGGTCACCCCCTTCCTTTACCACTCCGCAGTGGTGCGCAAACCTTTTTAAAGGTCCAACCATCCAACCACATCGGTCACTTCCTTCATTTAGCATATCCCAAGCAGGACCAACCATTCGACCTCTTAGGTCACCTCATTTCCATCTTCATAGCAAGAGACCAGTTTCTCTTCGTCATTCCCCATCTAAACCTGAACTAAGATTATGGATTGATTCTCCCGGGATACGTAGGTAGCCTACTTTAGGTTTAGCCAATCCATCACACATGACATCCTTTCCCCAGTGGATCCAGAACTACGATTTGGCTTGATTCCTCTTCAGGATACGTAGGTAGCCTTCCAAAGGTTCAGCCACTCGACCTCCTTGGTCACCCAATCCCTATCCATCTCGGCAGTTCGCCAGATTGGATTCTCACTTCTATCGACAACCCCACTTGCTTTGCAAGTACCGTTGCCGAGGGAATACTGTAAGTACCCAAATCTGGCTCATGCCTTCCAGTTAAAGTTTCCTAGCAGTTCCCCAAACTTTCATAAAGTTTAGGGGCAATTCAGGAACTTTTCAAAACTTTCCAAGCAAGGAAGGACCTGTTAGGAATTAGAATTCTAAACAGGACCTCACTGGAAAGAAGCTTCCAAGATGCCACCTTGCATGAATCTAGAAACATGCTGACGCGACGGAAGAAGACGTCAGACGGCTTCATTAGCCGCAAGATCACGCCGGGCGGCTTCATTAGAAGCACACCAGACGCCTATAAGTAGAGGCCTCCTCTATTCATTTTGAAAGACAGTTTTAGAGCACTGTTACTCTGTCAAAATAGCACCTAGAATTCCAGTCCCTAAAAACACACAAAAAACCTCCTCCCTCATACACTAATCCTACCTTAATCTATTCCTAAATAGATATTGCCTAGGAAAACACCCTTGAAAGATAGAGAAAAACCAATATTGGTAATCTCTCCTTCCTCTTCCTTTGATACACTTTTATATATTCTTGTTCTATTATTACTTGTCATTTACAACTATTATTGTCTTAAAGCTTTAATCTTTGCAATGTAATATTCATATTTCCTATTCCCATACACAAAGGATTCAATGGAGATCCTCTCCCTAAGATGAACAAGATTCCACAAGTGGCTTGTTCTAGGGATGATCTACCATATGATGATGTGATTCCCCTTTACTTTTATGTATAGAAATGCAATCTTTACTTATTTTATGTCATTCCCTTTCCCTTGATCTAGCTTTCCAAGGATTGTCCACCTTATGAGGAATTAAGGACATAGGAAAAGCCATAAATATCATCTCTTTTACATCATGTCTTTAGTTTAATGATACTCATTATATTGTTCATATTAAAAATGCAATCTTTATATTAATGTTATTTCCCCCTTGTCCCTAAAGATGGATCTTTTTCTCCAAGGATTGTCTAAAAGCCTTCTAAGGCACAAAAGACATAGGATGAGCATAAAGATTCAATCTTTACATCCCATTCCCCTAGTCCTGTGGTTCTTGATGCATTCCATGGTGAGGATAGGTGTAAAGACTCCATCTTTACATCAATCCCATCATAAAAATGCCACAATCCTTGTCCCTTTAGAACTCAATGAGTCTTAGTCCCGAAATCTTCGACAATCACTTGAGACGAACATAAAATGTCCCTACGAATCATCATCATCTCAAGATGTAGGATCGATGGACAAAGATTCATTCTTTTCTAAAGAGTCTCATTCTTGGACTTAAAGACGAGCCCCTTTTGATCACATGTGACTAAAATCCCCAAGGAATGTTAGGTTAAGACATACCAAGGCTCCTACGCCTATGATGGTTGATTAATCTAACGGGAGGGTAGATAAGTCTCGTAATGATGATCACAAGTCCAAAGTGAGCACGGGATCAAAATCTCGAAAACATCAAATCCAAGGTATCCCGAGCTAAAACCTTCTTAAAAATGGTTTTTATGTCCGGCAGATAAACTTGGCACATCTCTTTCTCTTTTCAAATCACGCATGCACACAAGCACACAAACAAGCACAAATTTTGGACCTAGGAAGACTTGCTTTTGCAAGGCTCCTTGGGTGAACGCCAAACATTCTTCCCAAGGATTAACCCTTATCCTTTTTTTTTCAAAGTTTTGAGGAAATCAAAATGGCGTGGCGACTCCGTTTTTCATAAAACTGGTGTCTTCAAACTGAGGTGAACAGCGACCCTTTTTCGTAAAAAGAAAAATCTCGGGGCCACATTCACAACGTGCGCAACATGTGAGATTGAATGAGGATCTTTTCGTCATTTCGCGTTCAAGGTATGACTTTCTTTTATTCTTTTCAATCCTCCATTTTTTGTCTTCTTTTCAATTCTACAATTTCGTCCTCCTTTTTATTCTTCTTTCAGATCAACCCTGGTATGTCTGCCTTTGATATTGCGCACATCTCTAGATGGCCGAAAAACATTTATCCTCCCAAAATATACATTGAATCCCACGTTGCACCCTCACATGAAATTTGTCCCAATGTCATACCTAAACTCAAGGGCTTAAATGTCATTTAGCCCCTAAAAGCTCTCAAGTCAGGAAAATGCGTAAATAGATTTACTATTGCTTTTAAAAAATAATTTAATTAAATAAAAATTAGATTATATATTGGATGTTATAATTTATATATTATAATGCAATATATTGTGTATACAATTTATTTATTTTTATAATTTTTATTGAATATGAGAAGAGTGAAAAAAGCAAATTAAAAGCAAATCATAAATTAATATAAGAATGTCCAAAATACCCATCATGTGACATGCAAATGACTAATTTCGTTAAAATTCTTACATCTGTTAGGATCTAGGGGGAAAAGTGGGATTATTCAAACATTAGGTTGACATTAGGAAGAATTTCGCATTAGGGTGCAAAGTGAGATTCAGTGTATACTTGGGGGATAAACATATATTGGCCTCTCTGGATCATACCATGAGAAATACCCACAATTAACCTGCAATTTTTGGGCCAAAAATTAGGGCAAAAATTGGGTTATAATTACTTACTGATTTCTTTGCCTTTCTAAAAATCTTCGAGCTGAATTCCTTTCCGTCCATGACATCTGCATTCACTCGATTTCACCATACCTGCATCTTCCGTTCTTGATGTTTATGATAAAAATGCCCAATTTTATTTGAGAATACTTGTTTAGGAGAATTGCATTTTGTTTTGTTTCAATGGGGGAAAAGCGTGGACATTTTCGTGCCTTATACAACCAGCCTTGAACGTAAAATGACAAAAAGCCCTCACTCAATCTCACATCCAGCACAGGTGTTCACTTAACAGAAATTTTGGACGAAAATCATCAAAAACCTCCCAAACTGGTCAGAAATAGTCAAATCAGGCCCTAAATTGATGAAATTGAAAAGTCATGTCCCAAATTGGTACCTCTCCATGGACTTCAGGCCCTATTTTGTAATTTGCCCTGAACGCGAAATGACAAAAAAGCCCTCACTCAATCTCACATGCAGCACACATGTTGACTTAATGGGGATTTTTTTACGGAAATCGTCAAAAAGCCCCATACTGGTAAAAAATAGTAAAGTTAGGCCCTGAATTGCTAAAATTGAAAAGTCAGTATCCAAATTGGTACCTCTCAATGGACTTCATACCCTATTTTGTAATTTTCCCTTTTAATATTAAGAAAGGATCGATCTCATTCAAGTGTTCATTCATTAAATTAAGGGTTGGGACGTTTGGTGTGCGAATTGCAACCCTAATATTTCCTTCTTGGTGATATTTTCTGCTAGGTCAATACAACATTAAAGAAATTCATTAAAGCCCTTAACAACAATTGAACCTAGATTCTTTTGATTTCCGCTAGATATTCAATTGAATCTATTAATCACAATAATGGTCAATATATAAATTATCGACGCTATTACAACAATTTATACCCAATTAATTTAAAAGCCAAAAGTATTTTAATCATACAATTGAAATCTAAAAATAGCTTTAAAAATATTGAAATGAACAAGAACGAGATTGATTAGAAAAATTAACTCATTTTTAGCATAGTGATTCAATAGTTACTAAATCCAATACATGAATCAGAGATTTAGCTACTAAGATTCATAAAATAGAAAACAAAGAAAAAAAAAAGAATATAAAACCTGAATCTTGATACTTTAATCCTTGTTTACAACCTTGAAAAAAAAGCATAAAAAAATTACTTGAATAGAGATTTTCTATTTATAATAGGTCTAACGAGGTGTCAAAATTAGGAAAATATAAGGATTCCTTGTTGAAAAGGACAATCCAAGGTGCTGGCCAAATATTTCCTTTAGGTCCCTGAAATTTTAGAAATTCCAGAAAAGTCCTCCAATTTTTGCTAAATTCCTAGAAAGTCTCTAAAATTAATTCCCAACAGGTTCCTAAAATTTTGGAAAATATCCAAAAATTCCCTGGAAAACGTGGTTGCGTTTGCGCACATGATCTTAGAAGGGGGTGTGATTGCACCTTCTAGTGGGTGCGTTTGCGCACTTGATCTGGTAAGGGTCAGAATTTGGCAACCTTCCGAAGGGCATAACTTATTAATACAGACTCCGATTTGGCCGTGCCGCTGTAAGTGTTCCAATTTGAGTTGTTAGCATTTTCGTTAGAAAATTAACGAAAGTCTTAACATTCCTAACATTCCTAACAATTCCTAACTTTTCTAAAAAAACAAGGGTAAAGTAGGGATTGCTATTTAAGGTTAAACCAAGAAAAGAATCTTAAAAAAGAAAAGAAATTGTAAAAACCCGAATTGGCAAGCTGAAAAACATAGCCAGTTTGAATATTTTCAAAAATATTCCTTGTGTCCAAAGCCTGGAGCAGCATTTAATGCACCAGGCACGCTGAAGGTCCTGTCCGCGCGGACGAAATTGAAGTTCTCAGAGGGCTATAAATTGAGCCCTTCAGTCTCAAAAAAAAAAGGGAACAACAATTCACTCACAACACCTTGGCGAAAAATAGAGAGAAAACAGTGGGAATCCTTAGATTGCCACCATTTTCTCTTGAGTCTTTCCCAATCCCACTCCAAACACTCTCAAATCACTCTTAAACATACACAAGCTCAAGATTAAATCACCACTAAAGAGGAGGATTGGAGAGAAAACATAGAGGACTTAAGTGTTATCTACTTGTTTTCTCTTTGACCAACTCTATCATCAAACACTAAACACATTCAAGCCTTGAATCCATTCAAACACAAACACAAGCACAAGAAGATAGGTATAACCTCCTTCTCCTTACCCTAAAATTCTCTCATCCATGCATGCATCTCAAACTTTGAAGATGTAAATTGTTCATCAACTTGCTTGTTGTTCATACTTGCTTGACCTAAAAATGTAGTCACCTTGGAATGAATTTCCATGGATGACCATTTAAAAGGTCCAAATTACTTCTTACTCACTTAAAAGTGTTTTTTCCTCAAAATCATTCACTCAAAAGTGTTTTCCAAAATCATTTTCATACATAAAATCTTGATTTCAAAGTTAAATCTCCCCCTTCCCAAGCAAATGAAGTGCTTTAAGTCCTAATGTACCCTAAGGATGGCTTGATATAGTAGATCACCACTAAAATGTCTAGTGATCAATAATCAAAGCCTAAGGAAATGGGGACAAGCATGGATGCAAAACCCCCTTTAAAATCACATTTTCCTTCAAGAACATCTTGCTGTCCAGTAGCATTGTTCTAAGACCTCAGTCCATTGTATAATTTTTTGGACACAGAAGAACTTGGAATTTGGTGATGACTACAAAATACTTTTTGTAGACAACATCCTTATAATTCCATACATATTTTTACTTTAGTTTTTACATGAGTATAACTCTCTTTTTCAAATTATTTTCCAAAGGTCAGATTCAACAGTCTCTGGAAATCCAGATTTCATATCTGAGATTTCCAGAAGGTTTTGGTCCATCAAATCATCTCCAAATGGAAAAGTATTTTGTAGAAACCTTATTTAATATGTTTTGAACAACTTTCATTCTCAGACTTTCCCCATATTTTGAAGTTTTAAAGCTCTTAAATCCATTTTAAAATCAAGTGTCCACTGCCTTTTTCATTCTGGCAGAATTGATTCTCAACTTCAAGAAATCTTTTGAGTACCAAAAATCAACCCTAAAATCATACCAAAAATCATTGGACTTGTTTAATATCTTACAAAGAGTTCCAAATTTTTAGTTTTCTCATTTTGAATTCATTTTGGCCAAAGAAACACACTCACACACACACACACACAAATGGTTTTTAAGCTTGGAAGACTCGTTTTACGAGGCATTCCGGGTGAACACTAACGTTCTTCCCGGCGTGTAACGTGACCTCCGAACCCAAATCTCTAATCTCGGGCATTTTTCAAAGTTTTGGCCCTTAAAACAAAAATGGCATGGCGACTCCGTGTTATGATTTTCAAAAGAGAAAAATCTTTTCCGGTGGCACATCGTTACAGTGGCGACTCCGCTGGGGAATATGGGTTTTATATTTTCAAAAAAAAAAAGGAAAAACTTTTGTGGGTCAAGCTTCCGTCCCGGCATTTGAAACTATTTGTTGTGTGTGTGTTGATTTTTCACATTTTCGTGTTGTTTTGGTCGCCTCGGAAAAGTCAAAATTTTGACTATCGGACCCGTTGCCTTGAAATTTGAATTATGTGCTTATGTGCTTATGTGTGCATTTACTTTCAAAAAAAAAAGATTTCCAAAAAAAAAAAGATTTTCAAAAAAAAAAGAGGCTTTCAAAAAAAAAAAATCATTTTTTGCATGCATCATCCTCTTTAAGACACATAAAAAATTCTATTTTACTCAGAAAAAGAAGATAGACTGCTTGCACACTACGCGCACTTGGCCTTACACTGCACACTACGTCCTTAACCAGGGAAAATCCCAGTAGCAGCCCGTTTGGCTTATTACGCCTCTCGGTGCGAGCACGGGACTACCCAAACATCCCATGGAGCCTCGTGTCGACCATGCACTTGTCCGTGACACACTTTGTTCGAGACCCGGTTGGCTTTTAGTCTGGTCTGTGTCATGCCCTATCTGTGTATAGACCTTTCCTTTCAAGCCTTAGTCGGCATACCAAGTCAATATCTTTCGGGGACCCTAATCAGTCGAAGTTCTGCCGGTTTTCCGTCACGGGCTTTGACCAGATATTGACTGGCGCCTTGACTTTGACTCTGACTGGCACAAATTATACACTGACTCCCAGCATGACACTGAGTCATCAAGGATTAACGATCATCCCATGTCTAATTATGACTTAACTGACGACGAGTCAAGATCAATTGTGGACATTTATCAGTCCAAATCATGCCGACTTTTTGTCGAGCCCTCGAACATGATCTTGACGTCAGCTTTGTCCGTAATTTACATCGAATGCTCGTTAAGACTCGATTACCCGCCAGACTTTTAGGATCGTTTTTCTTTTCGGTCGGTGGGATCCGCTTGCCCTATAGGACCCTCGCCCGGGGCTGTCCGCCCTGGGAAGTCGAAATACAGGTGGAATACGAGGGGCTTATAGACATAGTGATGGGGCCCACTGATCCAGGATCCAGAGTAGTTTGCGAAAAAGAAGAGCAATCTTTTCCAACCGATTAAGTTAATAAAACATGTTTTAAGTAAACAAGAACAAATAACTGCATGTTGCATGAGCCCAAAGCCCGAACACCTACCCTCCTTCACTCCCAAACATCTGAACCCTCGTGTCTCTCCCCCCGCAGCTCCTCACAAAGCTTGGTTTCGGACGCCGGGTCACCGTTTGATCAGTTGGGAAGAGTCAAGCGCATCGTCAGCTTCACCGTTTGTTCCGACTCCGGGTTTCAGAATGTCTGCATCAGCTGGTAACGATGGGGACAACACCACTCCGCCTCCCGGGACCCCTCAAACGAAAGCGGTGGAATCGGTTAGCGTAACGAGATGAGATTGCGACAGGAAGCACAGATTAATAGCCTTATGGAAGCCATCAAAAGCCATGGTTTGGCCGCCAGTCTCAATCCCGATGGCACCTTCACCGTGGAAGAAGAAGAGAATGCCAATCCCACTCTCAGTCGCCCTGATTACTCCAGGATGCCACCACCCACCTCCTATGGTACCACTACCAGAACCCATGCTCCTCGATCTTCGGGTCGGCGGCTCCCGACTACGAGACTACTAGACCCGTACAGCTTTGACGGGGGCGAACCGGTTCGCGGTTCCTCAGTGGGGACAAAATCAGTACAGAATGTCTTCTCACGGTTGGGGATATCTCGAAATGCCACAGCAAATTGGGATCCCGTCTCAGTTTGGAAACGACCAAGCCGGACCATCACAACAGCAGTTCAGAGTGCCACAGCAACAGTTTGGAATGCCCCCACAGTCTGGTCCAGGGCAACAGTCAGGAGCCCCTCCTCAGAATGAGGCTAGCTCAGCTGCTCCTCACACAGCTTTCACAAACCCATTTCTCACTCAGGGTTACCAAGCCTCCATCCCAGTTTCATCAGAATCACCGGGACCGCAGTATCCCCCGGGTTATACACCATCGCCACAGCCAGCCATGCAATTCAACAATCAGGGACAGCAGCCCACACTTAAGCCTACTTATGGGCCTCACTCCGGAAATCCAAGCTACCCAGCTACATCAGGACTGCCTTCACGCTCTTTGCCAGTTGAAAATCAACAGCAGGCCGCAAGGTTCTATCCCTTTGCCCAGGCTCCTACTCACGCCCCTCCGGGTAATTTGGGCCAAGGACAGGTTTTCACCTACGTCCCCGGAACAGCCGTTCCCTCCACCAGTCTGCCGCCAGTGGTAGCTCCTCTCTCTAGCTCAGTCGCTGGCTTGAACGCAATGGCTCCGCCACAAGATCCTCATCTGGCCTGGTTCATGGAACAGCACAAGGAAATGAAAGCGCAGATTGCTGAATTGACCGCTAAGAAGTCTGCCTTCCGGCCTACGGACCCGGACTCCATTGTTCCCCTGCCCCACAAATTCGTGATGCCTAATCTGGATCTCTTTGATGGGACTGCATGCCCGAAAACTCATCTGGATACATATACCTTGGCAATGAAGGCCAAAGGGTGCACCAATCAGCAGTTGGCTGACTATTTCAGTCTCTCTTTGAAGTCCAGTGCTCTAAAATGGTTCTTCCGCTTAAAACCCGAGGCCAGGGCTACATGGGACCAAATCACTAGTGCCTTCACAGAAAAGTATAAAGCTAATTTGGAGTGGGAAACAAATAGAGTTGACCTGCAGACAACAGTGCAGCGTCCCGACGAGAACATCGGGGACTTTTACAAACGTTGGAATTTGAAGCTTAGCGAAATGGCAACTCCTCCTTCTGAAGAGGAACAACTGGACATCTTTCAGTCATGCTTGAAACCACATCTGAGAGCCTCCCTCAGTCACTTCCCCTACGCAGACTTGCGGGCAATGGTCAATTCCGGGGCTAAATTTGAAAAGGCTTACAATCAGCAACCGGCTGCTGCACCTGCTTACAGATATCGGGCTCCTCCTTCCAACACCGCCCCTGCTCCTGCTAAAGGCAAAGAGGTGATTAATTACGTGGGACAGGAATGTAATAACACAACTCCTTTTGCTCCCAGAAAACCAGCTGAGCCCAGACCACGGGTCATAAACCTCGAAAACTTTGGAATGCCTCTGAACGACATCTTTAGGGGACTGGTGAAAGAAGGCTTGCTGCGGCCTTTGGAGAATTTCCAACCCAGGAATCCGAATGCTCCCGTGGATACTTCAAAGTATTGCGCTTTTCATCAAGCCCATGGACATCTGACCGATAATTGCTTTACTCTGAAAAAGGCAATCCAAGGCTTGATAGAGCAAGGAAAGTTGGAAGGCCCCGAGGGGCCTAATACAGTCAAAAATCCTCTGCCAAGAAACCATAACCAGGTAAACATGATTGAAAGCGGAGAACCTTCGCATGTCCTGGAAGATGCGGAAACTGATGAAGGTCCCCAAATACCCATGGCCAACCTTGTCGAGGATCCTGAATTCGGATTCCCCCTCAGCCTTGAGGATGATGAACAAGTCAGCCCACCTTGGTCTCATGTCAGAGATTTCTTGCAAGAGTATGAGGATCGGAAAGCTGATACTGAAGAACTGGGGCTGTTCCGGTCAAAACATGAGAAAACCATTTACACGAGATGGTTAGAGCAGTCAAGGAAGATTGAGAAAGAAAGCTTCAGATGGGCGCCTGTACTGGGGCTTATCAGCAAAGAGGCCGAAGAGCATCTGGAGCTAGTACACTTCTGCAAGTTGGTTTTGGGAGAGGCTGAATATGATCCCGAGAACAGCGAAGAATCAGAGGAGGAGGATTCCTTCTATATCCTGCCTGGAGTCAAATACGTGCCACCCCCTCTCACTCTTCCCCCGCAGTTTCTGGGAGGAGAAGCTGAATCGCAATTACCGCTTCCGACAATGGGGGCATATGACAATTTCTGCGGCTGCACGCACCCGTCTTCCCCTAACAGATTTGACCGGCGCTCTCTCTCAGCTGAAATCCCAGTAGTATGGGAAGATGACTCTGATGACAGTAATGACAGTGATGATGATGATGACGACAAAAGTGAGGAGTCAACTGAGGCCCAAGATCCGGAATCAATCTGGAACGATCATGCCGGAAATGATATCACGGAAGCCAGACACAATGGTTGGTTGTCAGCAAGCGACGATGAAGGACCACAAGAAAATGCGGGTCAAATGCCGATGGGGACGGGCCCCCACGAAGTGTCACTCGTAAGATGTACTTGTGGCCAGTGTCCGGATACTTCAGAGGATGAGGAACAACAAAGCCCGCGCCCAGATCCATACATATCCAAGGTCCTGGAGCACAATGTCCTCTATAAGGATCTGACGGGCGAATGGAGAAGGTTCATTGAAGCCTTAGTCAAAAAGGGAGGTTTTCAGCAACCAGAAGACGATGAATTCGTAAACGTCATCGGATCTTTTTCTTCTTTCCCTAGAACAGACGGTATCACAACTGTAAGGGTCACGGCCGAGCCGCTCGAACACCTCGAATGCATAGAGTCACTAAGAAGGGTTATTGATCTAAATGTCTCCCCAGTCGCCTTCATACCTATGGACCCACATGACGCCTTCCTAATCGCTCCTGTGCCCGACAGTGGACCCCGGGTACTCCTCATTTGGACCCAGATCTACCGAGCCGTTGCGTCAAACTACGGAAGTGAGCATTGCCTATCCTTTACTTGTGGTTGCCCTACTTGCAAGGGTGAAAGGAAGAAGATGTATGATGAAATGGAGACTGACAGTCATAAGATCGAAGAAACTTTGGAGGACGATTATGAGACCGAGGACATGAAGGCTATGAAATTTCCTGGGACTGAGCACGTGGACGTCATAGAGTTCAACATTGTCTACCATGCTTTGGGGAAAGGGTTTTCAGACACCCGATCCAGGCTAATAGTTGAAGATCTGTTAGAAAGAGGGAAACTGGCTCCCATCCTCCCCAATGAGAAAATAACCATGGTCAGATCGAATCCGCCCCGAAGCAAAGTAACAATTCTTCAGGGTTACCCGAGAAGAGGTCACTTTCCCGAAATGCATTTCAGCTCTCAGAGAAGTCCTGGAAACCGACATGATATCGGATGCGCCTCCCACACAGAGTGCTATAATTGTCTCCAACTCTGAGTATTACAGAAAGGAACCAGAATAGCTGCACTATACCAGAGATGAAATCGAAAAACCGCCAAGCCCTGACAATAGCAACTCATGTTGTATGATAACCATGGGCAATGCAGGCTATAAGGGTGAATCGGAGAATGCCCTAGCTCTGTGGGCCATCCAGGGGGCAACAACACAACCCCGGGTTCAAAAGCCTGTGACTTGGGAAGCAGTTATAAAGGCCGCCCAGGAAGGAGCCAGTACAGCTCAAGCTCAGCCCCTCACCGTTGCTAGACTCCGTCAGAACCAGTGGCTGATAGCCAAAAAGGCTCCCCCGTTGACCTTAGCAGCATTGAAGAAATCTAGTCAAGAAGCGACTGATGAGGAGGTCAACCTGTTGACCCGATCCGAGCAGATCTACCAGGGAAACCACAAGGCAGACAAGAAGGCAGCAGACCAGGCACCGAAAGAAGATCGCCTCCCCTATGCCCAGACAGCCGAAGCTCCTGACCTCAAAAAGGAGGATCCCGTGCTCACCCAGTTGAAGAAAACACAGGCCAACATCTCTCTATGGTCCCTGCTTACCTCGTCTTATCCCCACAAGCTAAAGCTGGAAGAAATCCTGGCTCATACTCTGGTGCCTATCGATGCTACTCCCGATGACGTGGTGCAATTAATTGGGAACATCCACTACGGGAACATAATCACTTTCACGGACCTTGATCTCCCTCAATTCGGGGCCGATCATAACGAGCCTCTCTTCATCACAGTCCAATTGGATGAACGACGCCTCCCTCGGGTCCTGGTCGACAATGGGTCCGGAATGAATATCCATCTGGCAAAGATCATGAGTCTGCTCAACATCAAGTCCACAGACTTGAAGCCTTCCTCCCTCACAGTCAAAGCTTACGACTCGACATCTCGAGCAGTCCTTGGAGTTGCTACTTTAGACCTCTGGTTTGGTAAGAAATTGATACCTGTAGAATTCCAGGTTATCGATATTCCGATCACTTTTAATGCCTTATTGGGAAGACCTTGGCTGCATCAGGTCAAGGGGGTTGCTTCGAGCCTCCACCAGTGTGTGAAATTCGTCTCGGATGGGGATTTGACGACCATTTACGGGGATCTAGTCACCTTGGAGGGCACGGACACAGGCGGAATACCTATTCTGGAGATCAAACATGACGAGGAAGGTCTCATGCTAACAGGCTTCACGGTTGAGCCTCCCAAAGCCCAAGTTTGTAACATAGATCTGACAATCACTCAGGACAAGATCCCTCCAGTCTTGAAGATGATGAGAAGAATGAGCTACCTGCCCGGTCTCGGTCTGGGGAAGCATCAGCAAGGAACTCACAAACTCATCGAGGTGAAAGAGCAGAAAACTCGCCATGGCCTTGGGTATGAACCGACTTCGGGGAAAATTGTAAAGGGAAAAGAATTTGCTCTACAAAGGAAAGAAGCTATCACAGGAAGGGTCCCGGTCAACGGCCCTAAATCTCTCCCTTTCAGTCCTAATGCAGTGACTACTTCGTCAAAGGTCCTACACAGCATGGGAATGCCACAGTCAAAGAACCTACAGAAGGATGGCTGAAGCTACAAGATGATCTCAGAAAGTCCAGGGGAAACAAAGCCAACCCAGTCCATAGGATGTTTGCGGATCTGCCCAAGATGCCTGGGGCTACCACCACCATGGAAAGTGAGATTACCTTCAAAGGCGTGCCAAGCCTAGTAGAACAGTTCGAGAAGCTCACTACCACAATTTCGATTGTCCAGGAAGGCTCAAAGCCTGAGTTTGAACTAACAGTGCCAAAAGATAAAGCCGCGGAAGTCTTTTCAGATGATTGGGATGGTCCGATTATGCAGCAGTTATTCGGAGAAGAGGTTCAGGTGCCAGACCTGATTGATTTCGATTCAGTCAAAGAGTGTGCATAAAAAAAAGTGTATCTATCTATCTATCTAAATAGGTACAATCCCAAAATCAACCAAAAACCATCAGTCAGAATCCTCAGTGGCTGGCCCTTTCCCCCGGTCCCTCTTGCGACTCGGGCCCACCTCCTCAGTAGTCATGAATGTCTCAGGCTCAGAATCATCATCCTCGTCTCCAGAGGGAGGCTCGCCTGGATCAACCGGCACGCCACGATAGGGCAAGCCGAGATCTGCAAAGAAGTCATATCCAAATGTAAACGCATCAGATTCCTGGACGTGCGAAGAAGACCCACCGTGGTGCCAAACGTGCCCCTGCCCGTGCAAATCTCTGAGGATGACGTGGTCCGGAGGAAGCTCCATGCCGGGATCTATGAGAGGAGAGAGAGGAGTCTCGGTAGAATGCTCGGAAGGAATAGGGGAAGTCTCCCGCTCTACAGGCGTCGGCTGTGCCCGTCTAGCTCTGCCCTGAGCAGCCCCACAAGCAACCATCCTCCTAAGGAACCTCTTGGCCCCAATCACCTGCTTCGTCAGCTTCTCCACAACCACAGCCGGGAACTGCACGGAAACAAAAGCGTCAGAAAAGATTGATGCGAAAGAAAAGAAGAAGAGACAGTAAAAAGCCGTACCTTCATATCCGGACGAGGTCAGAAAGCTCGTGGAACCCGCTCAGGGATAGGAATCTGCACCCTCAATCTGACCCCATCCTGGACATATGAAAAGTCCGATCGAGGGTACCGCACGACCCCCAACCCCTCTCTCTCAAGAACCTGGGGCATCCTCAGCCTCCTCAAGATAAATCTCGAATATTCCTCGATCGCCACAAACATCAAGAAGTGCTGGCCACCTCGATAATCACCCCAGGTCTCCGATCTCTCACTCGGATGCATCATGTCGGCAGGAGGCTCCACTGGTGCCATCAGAGGCGCACCCTCACCATGTTGGCGCGTCACTCTCTCCCCCAGATAATACGCGTCACAGGTTAAACCTCTCAAAATCCTCCGCTGCACGGTCCATCTCTCGGCACCCTTCAGCTGCTCCACCTCGAAGCGGCCCCAGGGGTAGAACCTCATCCCCTCATCTGTCTCAGCTCTCGTCAAAGGCAGGCAATCCCTGTACTTGAGGGTCGTGCGCCCCCTGGAACCTATCTTCTCCCGAGCATGCTTTATCCAGGAGAGCATGGCCGGATATGCCCCGATGTGCTCCGCCGGCTGCCACCACATCGTGACGTGGAAGAACTCCAGAGCCCATACCTGCGAAAGGTGAAGATTACATCAACTAAGTGCGAAAAGAACAGTGCGTTCTTAAGGAAAAGAAAAAGCAGAAGCTTATACCTCCAGAGGGAACTCAAAGCACGCCAGAGAGCTGACAGCCTTCCAGCTATACCGATCCAGAGCAAAATATAGCTCTGCCAGCCCTGCCTCTCCCCAAGACACCTCCCCAGCCATCTCCACATCCTCCAATGTCCTCAGCAAAGCGAACACCGCCGTCCCCTCGGCGTGTCCAAAAAGGGTGCTCGAAAAAGCAAACCACAGAAAAGCCCTAGCAATCTGCACCGCAGCCACTCTCTCATCCCCAGCCTCGTAACTCTCAATGCTCTCCACAATCTTCCCGTGGACCACAGCATACTCCATACCCATCCCCTTTTTGGGAATGGGAGTAAAGCCCAGAAGATCCTGCAGCTCCAGGTCACTGTATCCATCCCTCCACTCAATGCTCCGTCCTTTAAAGGACATGCCCGTGATCGCAGCGTAGTCGGAAGGTGTGACCGTAGCCTCGCCCCAGAAGAAATGGAAGGTGTGGGTCACGTCCCACCAATGCTGCGCCAAAGCAAAAATCAGGCCCTTACTCTTAGGAAACTTAACCAACCCCCTCAGGCACTCAATGAACTCATACAACCCAGTCCCAATGACGATCTGTCTCGGACTCATCAGCACTCCTCTGCCCAAGACTGGAAGCCGGTCCCACAGGTCAACCACGGCCTCCACTGATCCCCGAGTCTTAAGCTTATTCAGCTGCTCCGTCACAAAACGATCTCCACCCTGCAATAAAAAAAACAACAAAAATGTCAAAAGAAAATAAAAAATTTGCATTTGCATTCAAAAAAAAAAAAAAGCATACACATGCATCACAAAGTTTTGAAGAAAATTCGGCAGCATAACGGCATATAATGGACTCAGCCCCATTTTTCTTGCACAGAAGAAAAGATTTTTCAGCAACCATCATTCATCATGCATAAAAAAAAACATGTCAATAACATTGAGTCAACGGAAGTAAAAAATCCGTCCCATTTTTCACAAAAATCATATTTTTACAAAAAGCATGCATACATTTGCATCATTCATAAAAATACATCTCATTGCAAAAATCCTACATGCAACAAAAAAATCCGTCCCGAATTCGGGAAAATTTTCATCATCTCATATTTCAAAAATGGCAAAATGCCCATTCTATTTTACAAACAAAATGCATATTTGGGTTACCCATATACTCATTACAACATGCAAAGTCAAAATTCAAGGTCCAAGAACACAATTTTCGAATTTTCATTACAATTCTCGGATAAAAAAAAATGGCAAAATGCCCATTCTTTTTCCAAACAAAATGCATATTTGGGTTACCCATATACTCACTACAACATGCAAATCATCAAAGACAAAATCCAAGGCCAAGAACATCACAATTTTCGGATCTAAAAAAAAAATCACAAAAATCAATTTCAAGCAAAAATCAACAAAGAAAATGGAGAGATTCGAAGTATACCGTGCGAAGACTCGGATCAGTGGCCCAATGTTGCCACGCATCGGGGTATGGCTCCTCCGCAATCGATTGCGAAAGAGAGTAATGCCTCCTCATTCTTACAAGATCTAATCGCCTCTCCGCGACCGGGCCACGTCCTTGGCCTTGAATAGCTACTCCCGCGTGTTCCATTGCTCGAAAACTCAGAGAAAACGGAAGGATTTCGAAGCTTCTTGGGCGAAAATGGCGGTTTCTCTCTTTATCTCTCGTAAATGGCGAAATAGACTGTGAGGAAGAAGAAGGGAGGGCGGCGCCTTTTTAAAATCAATCTGGGCTTCATTCCAGCCCGCGCGGATGGAATTGAAGTGGCAAAATGACTGTTTTGCCCTTTAAAATTCCAGGACTCTGCAGTTTTGTCCTCAACTTAACAGAGTTAACCAAAGTTAACCCCCTTTTCAAAAGAGCTCCCCGGCCGTAAAACGTAAGTCTGATTTCTCCGAGAAAGTTAACGGAATCCCGTTTCTTTCCTCAATTTCATCAACGGCCGTAAAACGTAAGCCCGTTCTCCTCCGAGAAAGATAACGGAATCCTGTTTCTTTCATCAATTTCATCAACGGCCGTAAAACGTAAGCCCGTTCTCCTCCGAGAAAGATAACGGAATCCCGTTTCTTTCATCAATTTCATCAACGGCCGTAAAACGTAAGCCCGTTCTCCTCCGAGAAAGATAATGGAATCCCGTTTCTTTCATCAATTTCATCAACGGCAGTAAAATGTAAGTCCGATATCTTCGAGAAAGTTAACGGAATCCCGTTTCTTTCATCAATATCATCAACGGCAGTAAAACGTAAGTCCGATTTCTCTGAGAAATATAACGGAATCCCGTCTCTTTCATCAATTTCACCAACGGCCGTAAAACGTAAGCCCGTTTTCCCCAGCAAAAGCCAAAGGGATCCCTCGATTCCACCCCCAGCAGCTTTTTGAACTACGTAAGGGCTTGATTCCCCAATCGGGATACGTAGGTAGCCTACCATAGGTCCAGCCACTCGACCAGCACGGTCATCCTTTCCTTCGGCAGCAGACGTAAGACCGATCCCTTCAAATGAAGTCCACCAGAGGACCATCTATCCCAAACCATCAAGGGAAAACCATTTCAAATCAAGGTTCGAGGCACCTAAAATGCCATCATCTTCAAGGTCCGAGGCACCTAAAACGCCATCTTCAAGGTCTAAGGCACCTAAAACGCCATCATCAAGGTCTGAGGCACCCAAAACGCCATCATCAAGGTTCGAGGCACCTAAAACGCCATCATCATCAAGGTTCGAGGCACCTAAAATGCCATCATTGCCAGGTTGACGCCTCAAAATAGTCACTCTAGGGTCAAAGTCGAAAAACCCGAACTACGACTGGCTTGATTCCTCTTAAGGATACGTAGGTAGCCTACCATTAGGTTCAGCCATCAGACCAAAATGGTCATTCCTATCCCCAGCAGAGCGGATATACAACTCTAGCCACCAGACCAAAATGGTCATTTCCCATCCTCAGCAGAGTTTCTTTCAAAGAATCGATCGCGAACTCGCTCGCTGTGTTGACATCCTAAAACAGTCACTCTAGGGTCAACATCGAAAGACCCGAACTACGACCGGCTTGATTCCTCTTAAGGATACGTAGGTAGCCTATCACCAGGTTCATCCACTCGATCACTTGATCATTTTGTCAAATATGGAGCCTTACTCTTATCGACGACCCCGCTTCCTTCGAAAGCACCGTCGCCGAGGGGCTACTGTAAGTGCTCCAATTTGAGTTGTTAGCATTTTCGTTAGAAAATTAACGAAAGTCTTAACATTCCTAACATTCCTAACAATTCCTAACTTTTCTAACAAAACAAGGGTAAAGTAGGGATTGCTATTTAAGGTTAAACCAAGAAAAGAATCTTAAAAAAGAAAAGAAATTGTAAAAACCCAAATTGGCAAGCTGAAAAACATAGCCAGTTTGAATATTTTCAAAAATATTCCTTGTGTCCAAAGCCTGGAGCAGCATTTAATGCACCAGGCACGCTGAAGGTCCTGTCCGCGTGGACGAAATTGAAGTTCTCAGAGGGCTATAAATTGAGCCCTTCAGTCTCAAAAAAAAAGGGAACAACAATTCACTCACAGCACCTTGGCGAAAAATAGAGAGAAAACAGTGGGAATCCTTAGATTGCCACCATTTTCTCTTGAGTCTTTCCCAATCCCACTCCAAACACTCTCAAATCACTCTTAAACATACACAAGCTCAAGCTTAAATCACCACTAAAGAGGAGGATTGGAGAGAAAACATAGAGGACTTAAGTGTTATCTACTTGTTTTCTCTTTGACCAACTCTATCATCAAACACTAAACACATTCAAGCCTTGAATACATTCAAACACAAACACAAACACAAGAATATAGGTATAACCTCCTTCTCCTTACCCTAAAATTCTCTCATCCATGCATGCATCTCAAAATTTGAAGATGTAAATTGTTCATCAACTTGCTTGTTGTTCATACTTGCTTGACCTAAAAATGTAGTCACCTTGGAATGAATTTCCATGGATGACCATTTAAAAGGTCCAAATTAATTCTTACTCACTTAAAAGTGTTTTTTCCTCAAAATCATTCACTCAAAAGTGTTTTCCAAAATCATTTTCATACATAAAATCTTGATTTCAAAGTTAAATCTCCCCCTTCCCAAGCAAATGAAGTGCTTTAAGTCCTAATGTACCCTAAGGATGGCTTGATATATAGATCACCACTAAAATGTCTAGTGATAACTAATCAAAGCCTAAGGAAATGGGGACAAGTATGAATGCAAAACCCCCTTTAAAATCACATTTTCCTTCAAGAACATCTTGCTGTCCAGTAGCATTGTTCTAAGACCTCAGTCCATTGTCTAATTTTTTGGACACAGAAGAACTTGGAATTGGGTGTTGACTACAAAATACTTTTTGTATAAAACATCCGTAGAATTCCAGACATAATTTTACTTTATTTTTTTCGTGAGTATAACTCCCTTTTTCAAATTATTTTCCAAAGGTCAGATTCAACAGTCTCTGGAAATCCAGATTTCATATCTGAGATTTCCAGAAGGTTTTGGTCCATAAAATCATCTCCAAATGGAAAAGTATTTTTCATAAACCTTATTTAAGATGTTTTGAACAACTTTCATTCTTAGACTTTCCCCAGATTTTGAAGTTTTAAAGCTCTTAAATCCATTTTAAAATCAAGTGTCCACTGCCTTTTTCATTCTGGCAGAATTGATTCTCAACTTCAAGAAATCTTTTGAGTACCAAAACTCAACCCTAAAATCATACCAAAAATCATGGGACTTGTTTAATGTCTTACAAAGAGTTCCCAATTTTTAGTTTTCTCAGTTTGAATTCATTTTGGCCAAAGAAACATACTCACACACACAAATGGTTTTTAAGCTTGGAAGACTCGTTTTACGAGGCATTCCGGGTGAACACTAACATTCTTCCCGGCGTGTAACGTGACCTCCGAACCCAAATCTCTAATCTCGGGCATTTTTCAAAGTTTTGGCCCTTAAAACAAAAATGGCGTGGCGACTCCGTGTTTTGATTTTCAAAAGAGAAAAATCTTTTCCGGTGGCACATCGTCACAGCCGCATATCGTTGGAAAATATTTCGACGAGTACTATCCAATGGTCTAGGTTTCATATAGTAAAATCTTTTTTATCTTTCTCAAAAATCGTTCTTTCTTTATGTGATACTCCGTTCCGGATCATCCTTTTTTATAATTTTTAGCTTATAATCCTTGCTTATTTCCTCTTCTTTCCTATACACAAAAACACTCCACAAAGGCATTAAAACACCTAAGGTTGAGCATTAAATAGGTCTAAAAATATACGATTTAGATGTGTAGAACACATCAATCAAATATCCCAAACTTATCTTTTCCCCATCCTCGATTAAAACAATTTTCTAAACTAAGAAAATAAAAACAATAAAACAATAGAATCATTATTAGTATTATTATTAAGTATAATTACTAATAATTTTTAAAGAAATAAAAGTATATAATATAAAAATATTTACTTTTTTGATATTATGTATTATTACTAGTTATTATTATTATTATTATTATTATTATTAATTATATAATAATAATTATATATTCAATTATTTAATTGAATAATTAAAAATAGCATCATTATTATTATTATAATTGAGACCCAATAAATATTTTGGGTAAATCAAATAAAAGCATGTAACACATGTGGCATTGTTTTATTGGGTCTCAAATTTTGGGTAAATTATATATAAAAATTGATATTAGACATACTACTTTAACTAAAATTTTGGGTAAATCAAATAAAAGCATGTAAATATTTTAGATAAATTTTCGTAAATTTCAGTAATAAAAAAAGTCTAAAATATTTTTTTCTAGTCAATAAAAATTACTAATTATTATTAGTACTATTATTAATATTAATTAATTAATCAATTATATAATTAATAATTCATTAATAAATATTACTGATAATAAATATTATTATTATTGATATTAGGCATAATATTATTTTATAGTTTAAATTATTATTATTATTAATTATTTTTATATCAATTATTATTATGTTATTACTAAATATTATTGTAGTACTAAGCATTTAAATTTATTATACAATTATTATTATTAAATAATTTTATTAGATTTTAAATGAATTAAATATTTTTTCAAAAAAAAAATTAAGTATCATTATTATCATTTATTATTAAGTCATTGTCTTTCACATGGATCTCCATCTTAGCCATTTATAATAACACATTTAAGTTGAATCCAATGGCTCACATTTTAACAATCTATTTCACTTGGATCACCATCTCAACCATCCATTCATATTAAATCAATGGTCTAAATTTCTTACTCACACACTTTCAATCCTCTCACAAAACAAAACCATATCCTCTCTTATTTTCTTCCACAAAACAAAACCCTTTCCTCCTCAAATTCTCTCTCTCGCTCTCTCTCTCTCTCTCTCTCTCCATGAGACCCGTGATCCACCGGAATCCATGGCTGCCTTCCTCTTCCTCTTCACCATTTTGGCAAAACCCAACCGGCCCTTACTCATTTCCGTCTTCTTCTCTAATTCCGGCCCTTACTCATTTCCGTCCAACTCCTTCCTCTTCCTCTCCACCATTTCGGCAAAGTCCAACTCCTTCCCCACTATCACCTCCCATTTATTCCCTAATTCCGGCCCTTACTCATTTCCGTCTTCTTCTCTCTCTCCCCAACCGACCGGCGTTGATTTGGAGCCCGGAATCTGGAAATTAACCGGCCGTCTTCATCCCTACCCCTTCTACCCACCACCGCTGTCGCCCTCCACCAAATCAAATACCACCACCGTCGTCGCCCTCCACCAGCACCCCTACTTCCTCATCACTTTCGAGGCTGAGAAAAGGCCGGCGTTGTTTGCTTTTACAGATCTGAATTTGTTTTATCCAGATCTGAATTTGTTTTTGCCCAGATCTGGATTTGTGTCTTTGTTTATAATTGCTAATGAATGTGTATATATTTCTTATTCTTTTTGCAACCATTGAAGGTGGTGGTTGATGGTGGCAGGTGGTGGTTGTGGTATAAGAGAAGTTTAGGGGACTAAAGTGTGACTCTAAGAATATATCAAGGATTGATTTGAGGAAAGTAAAACCTAAGGGACTAATTTGAGGAAAATAAAATCTAATGGACTGATTTGAGAAAAATAAAACCTAATGAACTGATTAAGAAAAATAAAATTTAAGGGACTGATTTGAGAATAATAGAACTTAAGGGACTGATTTAAAAATATTTACAAATAATTATATATATATATATATATATATATATATATATATATATATATATATATATATATATAATTTTTAATAAAAAATATCAAATTAGCGACAGAATTGTCCGTCGGTAATTTGGTATATCAAAAATAAAAAATATTGAAAAAAGAAAATTGAAAAAATTAATAAAATTGTGAAAGTATGTAATAAATTTTAGGTACTCATCTACTTTTTGGCATTACATTAGGTATTCAACTACTTTTTAAATTGGCGTTGCATTAGGTACTCATCTACTTTTTGGCGTTGCATTAGGTGTTCATATAGTTTTAAAATTGGCGTTGCATCAGGTATTTACCTGATGCAACGCCAAAGTTCTAGCATTACATTAGCTTACTATGTCGTTGCATTAGACCTAATGCAACGCAAGAGAATGTAATGGCCATTTGGCGTTACATTAGGCCTAATGTAACGGTTTTTGGGCCCTAATGCAATGAAAATTGGCGTTACATTAGGTCAGAAATGTAGTATCTATGAATAAATATGGAATTGGTGTGTTTTGATTCTCAATTCTCAATTGAAAACTCACAATTTGTGTTTCTCTAAACCCAAATTTTGTGTGTGACTGCTAGGGCTAAAGGGAGGTAGTATTTGTACACTATAAATACCTTTTCCCCTTTGGAAAACCCTAATTCCAAGTCAGTTACGTATCTGCCAGCGCCGACGGGATGACTCGTCCCATAGGGCACGAGTCGTCCCCTTTCACATAACCTCAGATACAGTTGTCCCCTTTAAGGGGAATAGTTAGTACAATTCTTGGAAACGAGTCGTCCATAGGGCACGAGTCGTCCCTCAGGACAACACCTCTGATACACTCGTCCCGGCCAAGGGAATAGTTGGTTCTGGCTAGGGACGAGTCGTCCCCTTAGTACAAAAATTCCATATTTTCCATTTTTGACAATTCGTTCGATGTGTGTGACCCCATAGGACTATATTATGTTGGCAATGAGTTCGATCACATCGATTCTCATAAGACATGAGAGGACTCTAGCAAGCCATCATGCCTACCCAAATAATATAATATCAAGTTCGATTTCCTACATAGAACATATCATAATCCCATTGCCACACGATATTATATTGAACATGAGTCATGGTCCACGTCAACCCATATTGTTCAATGCTTTCTCGTTATCAAGTAAATTGATCAATCGAATGTTATTAATCACATTAATTCATTCGGACATGGCCATGTACATCATCAATCTTACTTACGAGTGGCCTAGCAAACATCTCTCTTTACGAGGGACAAATTTCCATCTTGACTTATCATTCTTCCCAACAAGAATCCTATCATGCCAATAATAGCCCTTATTGTTATTCGGTTAAAGATAACGTTAAACTATATCAAACACAATTTCATCGAGTGGAAGACGATGATAATCTCGGGTCAAAGGATATCAATGATATAAATATATGAGATTTAATTATGACATTTGACCATGACATAAATCTCATAACGGGTCAAGTCCAGTACCTTGTTCTCTAACAAGTACCTATGAATTTAATGTGCATCTCTATGCATATAATCATCACATGATTATCCATTAAACTTCATACTAGTGCTTCTTAAGTACTAGGGACATGATTATTACAATAAACATGCAAACATATATAATAATCAAAATAACAATCTCTTATATAAATGAATAATGACATTACATTTAAGTCTATATCTATAGGCCTAGGGCACTAACACCTACAATTCAAACCGCTCACTGCTTTCGCGATTTCGAGCGAAGCCAACGCGTACGGGCGTCGTTACGGATCGGGGTAATTTCAGTTGCCTCTCAACAAACGCATTTGTTTAAATTCGTTATCCCGACTATGGCCCCAATTTTAGTTGGGATTGAGGTGGCCACATTGTCTTTGGCCTTTGCTTTTCTTCCTTTGGCCCACCTCATGCTTTCTTGGGCATAAACGCCCACTACTTTCCCAGAATAAGTTCCGTTCTTGATCAATTCCAGTGGTACCCAATGAACTTTTGTAGCTTTCTGTTTCGCTTTCTTGTTCTTATTTTTGGTGGTCTTTCCCCTAAACTCATTTGCTTCCTTTATCTCAACAAATTTAGGAGCATCATTCTCGATAAAATTTTCAGAGATATTATCTTGAATAAAAATATTAACAGATATAGAATCAGATAAATCAAGAAAATATCATTCTTATACTTGTGAGCATGAGTCAATGGATTTAGATTTTAAGAGAAATAATGATTTCGATGGTGACACCGACATCTTGTGTAAGTGGTCTATGAAGTGATATAGGCCGTCACTACAAGAGTGTTCATAGGCTTTATTGTAACTAGCCATGGCACAAACATCTGCATTATCCCTAGGATTCTCACCGCCGCTCAACATACTCTCTTGCTTTCCACTATCACTCTCATTCCATAAGTGATCTTTCACACAATTATCTATCTCATCCACAAACTTACATGAGTACTCATCATCCATGGGATTTTTCATGATATCATCTATCGGTATCTCTACTTTCTCATCTGCCACATATATTGATAATTTCCCATTTCCCACATTTATGATGGTATTGGTTGTGGCCATGAATGGACACCCAAACAAAATGGGCGACTCACAAAAATTCCCCCTCCATTAATAACCTCTAGGACCACAAAGTCAACAAGGACTATCAAAGTCCCTACTTGTACTAGCACATCCTCCACAATACCCAAAGGTCGCCTAATAGAGCGATCGGTTAATTGAAGGGTCATTGTGGTAGGTTTCAATTCAGATAATCCCAATTTTAAGTACATGGAATAAGGCAACAAATTCATGCTAGCACCAAGATCCCACATCGTCTTCACCTTATTGGAATCCTCTAAATTAATAGAAATTTTGAAACTTCTGGGATCCTTTTGTTTAAGTGAGAGGTCTTGTCATACCATGACACTATCACTCTCTCCCATAATTAATTTCTCATCTTTTCCATACCTATGATTCTTTGAATTAATTTCTTTGAAAAACTTGGCATATGCAGGAATATTTTTTATGACTTTCAGCGAAGGGAGATTAATACTAACTTTTGAAAATATGTCCACTAGCTTCGACATTTGTAGCTCCATCTTATGCCTCAAAATACGTCCGGGAAATGGCACAAGTGGTACATATGGCTTGGGGGTGAATAATTAGCTTTAGGACTTTCCCCAATCCATTTGTACTATCATCAGCAACTTTTCTATGACTAGAAAGAGGAGCAGGGGAATGATAAAATACCTCTTTACTTACTTCTTTGCCATTACTTAGAGTGGATATGGCCATAGTTTGTTGCCCTTGACTTGGGAAGGTTACGGGCTTGTGTCCTTGTAGGGCTTGAGCAAGTTGCCCTATTTGTGTTTCCAACTTCTTTATTGCAACATCATGTTGCCTAGAAGACTACTGCTGCTCTAACCTCATCTAATTCTTTGCCTATTCCCAAGGATCTTCCTTTGCTCAAATTGTCCTTGTGGCGGTGGAGGATAAAGGGGTTTATTTTTCTAATTTTGATCACCTCCCCATGAAAAATTTGGATGATTCCTCCACCCCGAATTATATGTGTTTGAATATGGGTCATTATGAGGTATCCTTTGAGGATATCCATTTAGTGCATGTACCTGTTTAAAAGCAAGAGAAATATGTGCACTACTAGGACAATTGTTAGTAGCATGAGTGTATGATCCACATAAAGAACAATCATCATGCAAAACATTGGCACTAGGTGAAGCTCCTTTAGCATTAAACATAGCAATTAATTGTGACACTTGCTTAGCTAAATTATTATTAGATTCCAACTCATGTATGCCCCTAGCCTTACCCCTAGTACTCTTGTGTTGGGAATTAACACCTAACATCTCAATCAAATCTTGAGTCTCATGAGGTGATTTTGGTTCCTAATGTGCCCCCGCTGCATTATCTGCCATGGCTTAGTTAACAGAACTCAAGCCATCATTAAAAGTTTGATTTAGCAAGGGAAAAGGAAAATTATGATCGAGCTTTGAACTAGCATAATCTTAAATCTATCCCATGCTTCATGAAAAGGTTCACCTACTTTTTGAGCAAATCCTATTATCTTTTGCCTCATGTTAGACAACATGAGATGGGGGTAATATTTTGTAAAAATGAATCATATAATTGATCCCGTGCTAATGCTCCTAGGTGTTAACATCATAAACCAAGTCTTTGCCGCCCCTTTCAGAATGTAGGGGAAGTATTTTAATCTAATATGTTCATCTGTCACACATTCTATACCTAGAAAGCGAGACACAACCATCATGTACTCCCGCAAGAAAGTCAAAGGGTCCTTGGAATGTAGGCCCTGATAATTTTGTAACATATTGAAATATTGACCCTTGACTTCTAAATTCTTTGCTGCTTCGGACATCACAATGCATGATATGTAAACATCCACTTTAGGACGACAAAAGTCCTTTATAGTTTGAGCGGGTACTGCCATTGCTTACTCTAGAAGCTTAGTTTTTCTACCTTTATTCAGCCTATTAGTGTCATCGTTCAATGGCTCCAAGGTAGGATTCAAAGAACGACAACAAACATACATTACCTAAAATAACTTGTTTAATCACAATAAGTCCCCGACAATGGCGCCAAAAACTTGATGGAGGAAATCTCCCTCTTATAATAAAACCTAGCAAGTAAACTAGTCACCGATGTAGCAACGTACAAATGCAAAAGTTAAACCACAGAGACTTTTGTGATAAAAAAAGTTGATTTAAATAGTGCAATAACAAATGGTTTTGAATTATTTTGATTATTAAACTACGAAAGCAAGAATTAAAGTAAACGAAAGAAATCAAATCAACAAGGGATTCATGGATTGAGATTTATAACTATCTTCACTCTATGCTATTTTAATAATAAGAAGGGATCAATCTCATTCAAGGGTTTATTCACTAATTTAAGGGTTAAGATGTTTGGTGTGCAAATTGCAACCCTAATATTTCCTTCTTGTTGATACTTTCCACTAGGTCAATACAACATTCAACAAATTCATTAAAGCCCTTAAGAACAATTGAACCTAGATCATTTTGATTTCCGCTAGTTACTCAATTGAATCTATTCATCATACAAATGGTCAATGTATAGATTATCCACACTAGTGCACTAATTTATACCAAAGTAATTTAAAAGCCAAAAGTATCTTAATCATACAATTGAAATCTAAAAATAGCTTTAAGAATATTGAGATTAACAAAAACGAGTTTGATTGGAAGAATTAACTCATGTTTGACATAAAGATTCAATAGTTACTACATCCAATACATGAATCAAGAGATTTAGCTACTAAAATCCATAAAAGATAGAACAAAGAAATAAAATAAGAATATAAAACATGGATCTTGATTCTTAAATCCTTATTTACAACCGTTAAAAGAAGAATAAAACATAAAAAAATTACATGGCTAGAGGTTTTCTATTTATACTAGGGATAAGGAGGTGTCAAAATTAGGAATACATAAGGATTCCTTGTTGAAAAAGGACAATCCAAGGTGCTGGCCAAAAATTCCCTTTAGGTCCTGAGATTTTAGAAATTCTAGAAAGTCCTCCAATTTTTGCTAAATTTTGAATAAGTCCATGAAATTAATTCCCAACAGGTCCCTGGAATTTAGGAAAATACATAAAAAGTCCATGGAAAAGGTGGGTGCATTCGCACACTTGATCTGAGAAGGGGGTGTGATTGCACCTTTTGGTGGGTGTGTTCGCGCACTTGATCTGGGAAGGCTCAGAATTTGGCAAATTTTCGGAGGGTATAACTTTTTTTTACGAACTCCGATTTGAACATTCCACATATCGATAGAAAGATCTCGATGAGTACTATCTAATGATCTAGGTTTAACATGGTGATAGTTTTTTCTTATCTTTCTTGAAAATCCTTTTTTTTATGTATGTGATGCTCCGTTCCAGGTCATTCCTTTTTATACTTTTTATGCTGATAATCCTTTCTTATTTCCTCTTTTTCCATATACTAAAAAATACTCCACAAAGATATTAAAACACCAAAGGTTGAGCATTAAATATGTCCAAAAGTATATGATTTAGATGTGTAGAAACACATCCATCATTGGGCCTTGCTGAGCGTCGAACAATCTGGGACGAGAAGCTGGTTGAGCTATGAGAGGAGTTGTCAGAGGTATAGGCCGTGCTGCTAGCGGTCTTGGCAGAGGTTGTAGGGATGCTAACCATGACATTAATGACATTGTTCAGTTTTTTAGGCAGTCCGTTGATCGGAGGAGAGGCGGGTATAAACACCCAAGGATAATGGGGGCCTTATGGAGAGGATATTGAGGATGAAGGTGAAGAACTAGAGGGTGATGATGATTCCAAGAGGGAGAGTAGCTTCCATGTATCAGGCCATTAGTAGCTCCATTTTCTTTTGTTGCATTTCAGCTGAGTAGGCCAGGAGAGAGAGAAAGAGAAAAGCATGTAACCAATTAAGTATTTTATTTATACTCCTAAACTCTATTCACATTTATTTTTAATGCATAGTTAGACTTTTAATCTAAGGGAGAATTAAATTACAAGTCTGGTGTGCCCAAGAGTGCGAATTTTGATCGGTTAAGATGTTGCTTTATTTTTTGCTTCTGCACAGGTCTGAGCTAAAGGCAAACGTGCTTGGATCTCTGTCTAGTCTGACAGAGCCTTTTCAAACTCACAAAGAGGTGAAACTCGCCTGATTCTGGGTTTCTTCATGTAACTCGCGCGAGGTTTGCAAGGGGACAGAACTCGTGCGAGCCTTACAGCTGGATTACTTGTTTTGACAATTTCTGGTGAATAAACCTTCAACAACTATAGCATCACCCCTTGAATTTGACTAGAAACCCCAAACATCTATTTTGACAATCTTATTCTTCTTCGGAAGCTTTCAAAAAGCCCTGATTTCATTCTGATGGCACTACCTGCTTGGTATCTTGACGCGAGGAAATGTTGGACTTTAGGTACAACTCATTCAAACCCAATTGCTAGAAGGCTTCCATCAAAGATTTTGGCTTTTTTATACTCCTACCACTGGAATATCTTGGACACGTCAGCTTTGTGTAGAGCCTCGAGGAGACAAGTTCGAGCCTAGTTAGACCTTGAAGGGGAGATAAGTTTTGGCTGACCTGCATAACACTTTGAATGACCTGATGGGAGCACATTTAGGTGATTTCTATGCCCGGTGGAAGCTTGTTTCGGAAAAGAAGCAAATCCAATCTTCAATGTTGGATAGACTCAACCAAGAAGAACAAGGGCATTTTTCTAGCTTTGTTCGAGTTCTGGTGGGACACCAAGCATTCGTTTCATCTCGGTTGGGGTGAGTCGGTGAAGGGGGGGGGGACTGTATGTCCGATGAGCGTTCGATTGAGTTTCTGGGGTTTGAGCCTACGCCTCGCAAAGGCTTGGGCATGCTGTATTCCGATGTCGAGGAGAAGATCATGATGAAAATTGAGAGGTATCAGCAGGATCCCAGTGTAAGTACCCAAATCTGGCTCATGCCTTCCGGTTAAGTTTCCCGAAAATTCCCCGGACTTTCCTAAAGTTCAGGAGCAATTTGGGAACTTTCCCAAACCTTCCAAGGGGTGAAGGACTTGTTAAAAATTAAAATTCCACGTAGTCCCTTGTTGGAAAGAGCTTCTAGAATGCCACCTTGCATGGTTCTAGAAATAGGCTGAGTCACTAATGGATAAGACTGCACAGCTTCATTAGCCAAGGGTTACAGCCGCACGACTTCATTAGGAAATACAAATCTGCTTATAAATAGAGGCCTCCTCTACCCATTTTGATATACAATTTTGGCACTGTTACTCTGCCAAAATAGAGCCATAAATTTCCAGAAAGCTGAAACCCCTCAAAATCACCTCCCTCCTCTCTAAAATCCTTCCAAAGTTGCTCCTTCCTTAGGAAACCTTCAAGGGAGATAGAGGAACACCACCATTGGTAACCTCTCCTCCTCTTCTCTTTGAAATATACTTGTTATTCTTGTTATATATTGCTCCTTGCCATTTATATTGCTATTTACTTGCTTTATATGTGATTTATTGTCATAAAGATCAAGTCTTTACTATGTAGATCATAATACCCCCCATTCCCTTATCACATAGGATTCATGGAGGATCCATCCCAAGGATGAATAATAATACCATAAATGGCTTGTTCTAGGGTGGATCTCTCACATGATGATGTGAAAATGTCATCTTTTCTATATAAAAATGTCATCTTTTCATTAAAAATGTCATCTTTACTCATATAAATGTTATCCCCTTCCCATAGACCTTACTTCCAAGGATTGTCCACCTAAATGGTTCTTAAAGGACATAGGAAATCCATAAAGGTCCTCCCTTTACATTCCTAGTCCTAGCTTGCATAGTGTTCATTACACATATTTGCATAAAAATGTCATCTTTACTTTTCAAATGCATTTCCCCATGTTCTTCATGGTTGGATCACTCTCCAAGGATTGCTTAGTGACCTTCTTAAGGCACAAAAGGGCATAGGATGAGTATAAAGATCCAATCTTTATACCCCTCCCCTTTATCTCTTTGGTACTTGAGGCATCTCTTGGGGCGTAATGGTGTAAAGGTCCTATCTTTACATCATTTCCTCCATATAAAGATGCCATAGTCGGAAATCCCTTTAGAAAAGGATGAACTTGAGCCCCTACATCTCTGATCATCACTTGAGACGAGCACAAATGTCCCTATCAAGCTCAAATCGTCTCAAGATGTAGGATTGATGGGTAAAGGTCCTTCCTTTCTAAAGAGTCTCATTCTTGGACTATAAAAAGAGGTGTCCCTATTCCGATCACATGTGACCCAAGGTCTCATAATGATGATCGTAAGTTCAAGATGAGAACGAGATCAAAGTCTCGAACATATCAAAATCCAAGGAATCCCGAGCGATAACCAACTCATGATTTATACGTCCGGAAGACCACTTGACACATTCCCCCTTTTATCAAAACACATCCCACACACGAAAGCACAAAGGCAAGCACGAAAGTCGGATCTTGAAAGACTTGCTTCGGCAAGGCTCCTTGGGTGAACGCCAAACGTTCTTCCCAAGGGGTAACTTAACCTCCGGACCCAAATCCTTTTTTTCAAAGTTTTGAGGAAATCAAAATGGTGTGGCGACTCCATTTTTCAATTTAAACCGGATGTCTTCAAACCGATGTGAGGCGGTGACCCCTTCCACGAGAAAGCTTCAAAAAACAAAATAACGCCGCGATCTTGGAAACCACATTCACACCCGGGGGGGGGTGTCTGCGGAGGAGTTGGTGTTGGTGTTGGTGTTATGCCCTAGGATTATAATTATCTTGACTCATAATTAATACCGTTATGTAATCATATTTACCATTTATAATCGAGAATGTTCATTTTGATTATTATATGTTTTACATGTTTATTATAATAATCTGTGTCCCTAGTCATTGTGAATAACTAGTATAAGTTGGTAATAGATAATCATAGAGATGATTATAAGTATGGGGATGCACATTACGCTTATGGGTACTTGTTAGAGAACAAGGTACTGGACTGACTCACTTATGAGATTTATGTCATGGTCTATGGTCATATATGTCATAATTAAATCTCATGGTAGTCGTGTCATTAGAATCCTTAGTACCTGAGATTATCATCATCTTTCACATGATGAACATTATGCTTGATGTAGTCTAACACTATCTTTAATAGGATAGCAATAAGGGCTATGTTGGCATGACCAGATTCTTGTAGGGAAGAATGATAAGTCAAGATGGGATTTGTCCCTTGTAAAGAGAGATATTTGCTTGGGCCCCTCGATGAATAGTATTGATGAAATATATGGCCATACTCAAGAGATTTGATAGAGATCAAATGCACTTGGATTATCAACATAGTCAAAATTGAGAAAGAGTTGAACAATATAAGTTGACGTGGACCATGACTTATGTTCAATATGACATCGTGAGACAAAGGGATTGTGGCAATGATCTATCAAGGAATCAAGCTTTGATGTTATATTTAATTGGGTGGACATAATGGCTTGCTAGAGACCACTTATGTCTTGTGAGGATTTATGTTTCAACTCACTACCAACATAAATATAATTCCTATAGAGTCACACACAAAGAACGGATTGAAAACTGGCTCGATTAGGTCACACACAAATATAATTCCCCAGGTGGCCGACCATGACTTATGTTCAATATGACATCGTGAGACAAAGGGATTGTGGCAATGATCTATCAAGGAATCAAGCTTTGATGTTATATTTAATTGGGTGGACATAATGGCTTGCTAGAGACCACTTATGTCTTGTGAGGATTTATGTTTCAACTCACTACCAACATAAATATAATTCCTATAGAGTCACACACAAAGAACGGATTGAAAACTGGCTCGATTAGGTCACACACAAATATAATTCCCCAGGTGGCCGCCTCACTCCGAGATTCAGAACCTCCTGTTTTGGCTTGGATTAGGGTTTTCTTCCTAATTGTTAGGAATATTTATAAAGTATAAATATCCCCCTTTTCTTCAGCCAAGGCACACAAAAATTAGGGTTTATGAAACACTAATTCATTGATTTTGATTACGAATCAAAGATCAAAACACCTTTCCATAACAACCATAGATTGTTGAAAAGGTTTCAACAATAGAGGATCATCTAGCAATCCAACAAGATACATATCTTGGTTCGTTCGCGTGTGGATTACCAATAGAGGGTGATTGTTTTATCACCTAAAGCTTGAAGTCCTACCATTGATTGATTCATCACAAGGAAGAAGATCAACGTTTCGTCTATGATTCAAGTTGGATTACGAATACGTGTACGAAAGACAAAATCGCAACAAAGGTTAGTAAATCTATATTCGTAATTCTAATATATTCATATTAGACGAATTCATGGCTAGGGTTTTGTGATTTTTGCTAAGTCTTCCGCTGTGCATGTTACCCCAAAACCCAACAGTTGGCCCGCTCATTTTTGTGGTTGCCCTTTCTCTGACACTCATTCTGAACCATGCTACCACAACTCTCTTTCTTCTTCTTGAGGCCTTGGTTTATTTAGAGAGGGTTTGTGGCATTGCCTAGGGAGAGGCAGGCTTAACTGAGCTCTACTTTGCTATGGATAAGTTTAGCAGGGGCGCGGCCAGCTCTTTGGATGCTTTGAGTTTGCTCTGGAGGTATGGATTTTGTTGCTTTTGCCCTTTTTATGTCATTACCATCCCTTTCTTTTCTGAATGTTATCTGTTTTCTGTGGCAGGTATGGTTCTACGAGGTCTTTCAGTGCCATGAGTGGGATCTTCATAATGAGGTCATGTTGGGGTATCTCGCCATGCTCTGTTGGACTCGGTCCTGGAGGAAAGTGGAGGGGTAACAGAGGGAAGATCACGCTCAATTATGATGACGTGAAGAGGCACCTGGAGAAGGATAGCTTGGAGTGTTTTCAGCTATATCCCTGGTCTCGGTATGATGTGGATGACCTCGGTGATACTCCCCGAGTGACGAGGCAGAGGAAGCTCTTGCGGGGCTTTACTTGTGACGTGATGTATCTGGGAGATTGGCTTTTTTGGCAGCATGGTGATGGTGCTGCTCCTCGTGCTCCGAGGGATCCTCCGGTTCACATGTTGAGCCCTTCTGAAATGATTTATTTTGATATTAAGAGATACTGAGCCAGGGTGGATGCCGCAGATTACACCTTGGAAGGCGAGGAGTATGGGCCTTTATGAGGAGGAAGCTGAGGACACCACAAGTGCTGGCTAGGGAGATGAGGGGTGACCTGTCGCGACCTCAGGATATTCCAGTACCGAGAGCAGATTTCACTTATGTCCACGGGGACTCTTCCCGGAGATGTGTCTTTGTGCCCATCCCAGAGCATTTTCCTCCCGCTTACCGGGTTGATCCGGGCACTTCTGTAAGCGTTATTCCGTCTTTTAGTATCTTATTCTTGTTTTCTGCTTCTTCTTTTTTTTTCTTTTTGTGACCCCTTTTCCTTGTCATGCAGATTTCGGGGCGAACCGTGGATTTGATCACCCGCCAATATCTAGGGATGAAAGCTTTTGAGAAGAAGCTTATGCAGGGGGTGTCCTACGGGTCGTCCAGAGGTGCAGCGGTTCATGAGTCAATGCCTTCGAGGAGACCGGTGGACATTCCTTTTCCTGGCGCAGACACAGATCCACATCCTACCTATCAGCCTGATATACAGACCTAGGGTAGGTATACTCATGATGGGATCTTCTTCGATGAGGGCAGAGGTGCGAGGCCATTTCCACAGTTCTTTCCTCAGTCTAGTGCACAGGCCGAGGGCTCATCTTCCTTTCCCTTCTTTGACCCCTTTTCCGGCCTTACCCCTGCAAACTTGATGGATGTGTTATCACCCATCCAAAGGATATATCTATTTTGCACTCAGGCTTGGGTTATTTGATGGCTTTTTAGAGTGTTTATAAATACAGGGAATGGAAGGATAAAGTCTCGAAACATGATCTAAAAGGATTAAACAAGGAACAATCAAGAATGAAGAGGTAAAGGAGGAAATAATAGAAATTCCAGAAGGAAAAAATTGAATATGACCAGATCATTCATTACCATTGGATATTACTCTTCGAGAGCTTTCCAACCATATATGGTACATCTCAATTGGAGTTCGTATGAAGAAGTTATGACCTCCGAAAGTTTGCTGAGGAATGTATAAGTCGACAATGCACGGGAGCGCACGCACCCGAGGGAGAGGAGCGCCTGCTCCAAAAAGGCATAAAGTTGCTGGAAATTGGGTGCGGCCGCCCCCAAGGAAGGGAAGCTCCCGCCCCCACCTGTCCGTCACTAAATTCCGTTGCAAACCTATTCCATGGCAGATTAGCAGAATCCTATTCAGACTTTGTTTTTTACCCTAGTTTCCTAATTTTTGACCCCTTCTCTCTTTCCCTAGTATATATAGAAGACCTCTAGCCATATTTTTAGATCTCTTACATTCTCATAACATAATTCTTTAGTTGTAAACAAGATCTACAAGATTTTATTCAAGAATTCATTTGAAGATTTATTCAATTTATTGAAGGTTTATTGATGTTCTTCATGAACATGAGTGGCTAGTTTTCTTGTTCTATGGAATGGAGGTAATGTGTATCAATCCCTTATGTCTTAATTAATCTTGTGATCAATCAAAGGTTGAGTTCATTAAAATTAATCCTCATCTCAATTTTCTAAACTACAATTACATGTGTAGATGTGATTGGTTTTAATCTAAATTTGTGTGTGTGATTAACAACTGATTGTTCGATCCATGCAAGTCAAACTTTTGAATGAATATAATCAAGGTTTTGACAAGTGATTGCAAACCAAAATTATAGGTCCTTAATCCTATAATTTAACGGGTTCTTGAATATTAAGTTGAATTTGCATAAAACCTAATATTTGTGGAATACTAAATTGTGGATCGTGTGAACGCCCAATTTTACTAAAAAGTGGATGAACTCCCAACTATGATTGATTGTATTATTGATTGGAATATTGGTGCAACGTAGATGAATACCATTCCGTAGATCCTTATTCATTGGTGTTCGGTAATAATTTACTTGCTTTATTTATTTCTTATTTTAAGTAGGAAAAATAATTAAAACCAAAACCCCCCTTCTTTTTATTTTAGTTTCAACTGTTGAAAGTCAAGTTGCTGATTCACAAACCCCTATGGATTTGACCCTTGCCAAGTGAAAATTACTACTATGATAACTCGTGCACTTGTGTAGTATTTTTATTACAGGAGAGATTTTCCCCATCAAGATTTCATGGAGTATTCGGTTGAAAAAGGCACTGAGTTTTTGGATGATGATGAGGTGGCCTGCGGAGGCGCGGAGATGCAGAAGTCTTCAGCGGGCGGTGCTGCTGAAGACTCATAGTAGGATTATTTTATTTATTTTTTTTATGTTAATGAGGAGAGTAACAGAACATTAGTATTTTACGCACAATTTATTCACTTGTAATGAGCTCTTTTATTTACATTTTATCTGTAATAACTTATGAGTTATTTCTACGTGTTTTAAATGTTTTGTACATGTCGCATGAGCCTGGAATACTTTCTTTGTGGTATATGGGGCTTGAAACAGCTTTGGCAGGTTTTTTGATCAGTTGGGGTGTAAAATCACGCTGCGGCCAGCAACTATTTGTTGCAGCAGATTTCTTTTTTGTTGGGGGGAACAAAGTGGTCCGTACGGGTCTAAATTGCATGCAAGGAGGTCCGTACAGATTTGTCTGGATTTTCAGAAAGGGAATAAATTCTGAAGTAGATCTGGTTTTTGCTCATTCTTTCATATTTCAAATCAACACCCACTGCTTTCTCAGCAAGCTGCATTTCGGAAAACCCTCCTTTAAAGCCATAAATTCAACACTTGCCATGTGAAATTTCCCAAAACTTCCCAAGGAGAAGCAACCAAATTTCCTTGAAAGGCTCAAGACGTTGATGAGGCACCATTTGAATCATAACAAGCGAGCTTTTGAGGAAAAATACAAGATCAAGTCCATTTGGTCCTTCAAAGACTTATCCCCAGATTGGGAGTTGTTACGAGTGGCCTCGAGGTTTAGGGACACGAGGAGGCATGTTTATAGCTTCTCCTACAACGAGATTACTCCCACTTTTGAGGATTTTAGGGCTTTGCTCGGGGACCGAGAGTGGAAGCAATCTCTCTTCCTTTAGTCGAAGGGATGACCGTTTACATGAAGCTAGTGCTCTTTCTCCGAGTCTCTTTAGAGGAAGCACAAGGTATGATACTCAAATCCGAGCACGATGACATTTCTGAACTGCCTGATAGGTTCATGAGCATGAGTGATGGTGAGTATGACACTTCATGGGATTTGTTTGCTCAAGGCGTGATAGCCACTCTTTTCATGGTTAGCTCTCTCGTTATATGTCACAGCGCTCTACTAGATGTGGTAGGCCATTGTCGAGCGGGTGAGGACATTGCTACTTTGGTCTTGGGAGAAACCTTCCATGGTATAGACCAGCTGGCTATGGGGGACAAGTTCATGAGTGGAGGGAGTCTTGCTTTGCTCACTTTGTGGTTGAGAGAGAGACTTCAAGCTATGCTTGTGGCTCCGACATCTTTTAGTCCATGGACATTTGTTCAGCGACCTTTGGTCTTGGAGGCCAACCAGTCCAGATGGGAGGGTTGGATGGCCAGACTCTGCACACATCATATTCATTGGTTGGTTCCTCATTGGAAGATAGAGACTAGGAGGACTCTCCAGGAAGGTTATTATGTTGTCAGGGTCCCAGGGCTATCTCAGTCTTCTTTTTATATTTCGTCCCTTGTTTCCAGGAAGTTTGGGATGAGGCAGGACCCTTTGCTAGGTTGTAGTGACATTGCTACCATGGAGGTCCTTTCCTTATGGCTGACCCATAAGAAAGTATTATGCCTTTCCTCCTCGGGTGCTTCTCAGGCACAGAGAGTATATTGTTCTGACCACTGAGTACTTGGACTGGTACGAGCGACATTTTGGACAGACTCAGATTATTCTATGGAGTAGGCGTGAGGCCATTTTGGGGAAGGGTTACCGTTCTAGCTACAACCTTAGAAGTGCTGAAGCTTGGGCTAGCCCTGAGGATAGCACGGGAGATGTTTGGTTTGAATATGAGGTCCAAGCCGACAGATTGGCAGAGAGAGGCCCTATTTTACAGACTCGTAGAGAGGAGATCCGAGCAAGGGCACGAGCGAACGATGTTTTAAGAGCGGCTGGTCTTTTAAAGAAGTCATGGGAAACAGACTGTTTGGGTCAGCCGCCGAGGCCAAATTCGAGATAGTAACTCCAAAGCAGAAGGAACCAGAATTCATAGAAGATGCTCTCAGTGGACCCGCTCTACAGAGTCTTTTTGAAGAAGTCATGGAGGTGCCAAACCTGATTGACCTGGGCTCCGAAAACAGCATGATCGCCATGATCGGGACAGCAGAAGCCAAGCCTCTCGACCCCGAACCCTCACCAAGCATCCAAAGAATGCCCTTTGAAAAACCGGTGACTTTCACCGGACCAAGGGAAAGCCAGACAGAAATGGAAGACAAACTGGGCCTGCACCCCCATCTCCCTAAACCTAGTCTCAAACCCTCTGAGTCAGTCATTGTCAAAGTCCAGTCCTCTGAGTCGTCCGACGGCCTCACGCCGGAAGACTATGATAATGTAGCCAACAATGTATTCCCGTTCGTATTAAATGAAAAGTTCGACCTTTCGGATAATCCCCTCATTGCCACTTTAACAACTGATAAGTTAACAAACAACTTAAAAGACGTTAATAATGCCTCACTTGATAAAGAAGCAGACACACTAAACGAACAATAAATTAAAGAAGTTCTCAAGCGTGTAGTTGACCAAGATGACAATCGGGTCCAAGCTGCCGAAGAGGTTATGACTAAAGTGAACCTGGGGTCAGTGCAAGAGCCTAAAGAAACACAAGTGGGCAGTTTCTTCACCGATGCAGAAAAAGAAGCCCTGATAAATCTCCTCAAAGAATATGTTGACGTGTTCGCCTGGTCATACCAAGACATGCCAGGACTTGACCCCTCAATCGTGGAGCACAGAATCCCTTTGGATCTAGAATCCAAGCCTGTCAAGCAGAAACTGCGCAAGATCAAGCCAAAATGGTCTCTACAAGTGAAAGAAGAAATTGAGAAGATGCTCCGCGTCGGCTTCATCAGAGTAATTGAGTACCCGACCTGGCTCTCCAACATCATGACGGTCACCAAGGCCAATGGAAAGGTTAGATGCTGTGTGGATTTTCGAGATCTCAACAAGGCCAGCCCTAAAGATGATTTCTCACTGTCCAACATCGACATGCTGGTCGACACCATGGCAAACTTTGAAGTGAAGTCCTTCTTGGACGGATTTGCTGGATACAACCAGATCAAGATGTCCGAGGAGGATCAAGCCAAGACTGCTTTCACCACTCCGTGGGGGACATACTATTACACGGTCATGCCGTTTGGTTTAAAGAACGATAGGGCTACTTACCAATGGGCTGCAACAGCTCTCTTCCATGACATGATTCACAAAGAAATTGAAGTATATGTCGACAACATGATCATCCACTCCAGAGGATCAGACATGCAGCACATGACAGATTTGAGAAAGTTCTTCAACAGACTCAGAAAGCACTCCATGAGATTGAACCCTGCAAAGTGCACCTTTGGCGTCAAGCGAGGCAAAGTACTAGGGTATATGGTTACAGAAAGAGGCATCGAAGCTGATCCCAAGAAAATCAAGGCCATCATCGACATGAAGCCACCACAAACACTGACAGAAGTGAAAAGTTTCATGGGAAGACTTCAGTAAATCAGCCGCTTCATCAACTAGTTGACCTCTCTCTCCGAGCCAATGTTCAAACTAATGAAGAAAAATGTTGACATCAAATGGGAATGCCAGACAGCCTCCGAGAAAATCAAGACATACTTGGTGAATCCCCCAATCCTGTGCCCGCCACACAAAGATAAGCCACTCCTCCTGTACCTGACAATGACAGACACGTCAATTGGGGCAATGCTGTCACAAGAACAGATGAATTCCAGAGTTGAGCATGCAATCTACTTTGTAAGCCGAAAGCTTCAGGGAAGTGAACTCAGCTACTCAGCATTAGAGAAAACTTTTACCGCCTTGGTATGGGTAGTCGGGAAACTGAAACACTACATGCAGTCACATTCAGTGCTCCTGGTCTCCAAGATGGATCCCGTCAGATATCTCTTCGACAAGCCATCTCTATCAATGAGATTAGCCAAGTGGTCATTCTTCCTGGTTGAATTTGACATCAAATACATGGTCAGAAAAATCAACAAAGGGCGAGTAATGGCAGATCAGTGGCGAGACTTCCCAAGCGATGAACTCAAGGGTCACGATCCGCGGTTTCCGAGATGACGGGATCTTCTTAACGCTCCAAATAAGCGCCAAACCTGGCGGCAACTCTTCTTCGATGGGGCAGCCAACAAGAAGGGAAATGGTATTGGAATGCTCACAGTCGATCCTAAAGACGAGCACACTCCCATAGCCATCAAAGTGAATTTTGAAGCAACCAACAATGCGGCCAGTATGAAGCTTGCGCGGCCCGGCCTAGAAGCCGCCCTTGAACGCAACATTTTAGAACTGGAAGTATACGGAGACTCAGCATTGATCATCAATCAAGTATCCAACAAATGGAAGACAATAGATCCTGGCCTCCAGAAGTACCACACGTACATGGAGGAGCTCATTGCTCAGTTCAAGGACATCTCTTTCCACTATTTGCCAAGAGACAAGAACCGCTTCGCAGATGCCCTGGCCACTCTAGAAACTCTTGTCGAAATTCTCGAAGGGAAATCAGTAAAACCCCTCAGAATAGGCAGACGGGAAACACCCGCCTATTGCTGTGAGATCGAAGTTAAAAGTGAACCGATTGACGAACCCTGGTACAATCAAATCTACCAGTACCTCCAAAACGGAGAAGCTTCCTTCACAAATGAAGATGGAAAATACAAAGAAGGGATCATAGCCAAAAACATGATGGCCCTAAAACACCTGGCATCCCATTTTGTCATTCTGGGGGTTATATTGTACAAGAAGAGCCACCAAGGACCACTCCTCCGGTGTGTAAATAAGGAAAAAGCAAGCGAGCTAATGAATGAAGTTCACAATGGAACCTGAGGTCCGCACATGAATGTCAGAGCATTGACACAGATCATCCTCCGTATGGGTTACTATTGGGATCAATGGAAACAGACTGCATCCAGTTCGTCAGAAACTGTGACAAATGTCAACGGTTCTCCAACCTCAATCACCTCCCTCCTCACAAGCTCTACAGCATGACTATACCATGGCCTTTCGCCACATAGGGAATCGACGTCATCGGCAAAATCACTCCGCCAGGGAGCAATGGTCACGAATTCATATTAGTTGCAGTCGACTACTTCACCAAATGGGTAGAAGCCAGATCATACAAAGTACTGAATTCTAAGAAGGTGGCCGAGTTCATCAAAGAGAACATCATGTGCAGATACGGGGTGCCCAACGAGATCATATTCGACAATGGGACCCACTTTGAAGGAGATTGTGACCAACTGTTGACCGAGTTCAGAGTTACACGCCACAAGTCTTCTCCCTACAAACCACAGACTAATGGTGCAGTAGAGGCAGTAAACAAGAATCTCGCAAGAATAATCAGAAAAATGGCCGTCAGAGGTCGGGATTGGCCCGAAAAGCTACATCTAGCTCTCTGGGGATACAAAACATCAGTCAGAACCGCCACAGGGGAGACTCCTTTCGCACTCACATACAGAATGGAAGCGATGTTAACAGTTGAATTGGAAATTCCATCCCTCCGAGTCCTCTTGGAAAACGGAATCAATGAAGTCGAATGGCTCCAAAGCCGTCACGACGAACTAGCTCTACTCGACGAGCGCAAATTGAAAGCCATGGAACATACCTGTGCTTACCAAAGCAGAATGGCCCGAGCATTTGATAAAAAATTCAAGATCCGAGACATCAGAGTAGGCGACTTGGTGCTTAAGAAAAAGCCTCCTACACAGACCAAACCCCTCGAAAAGTGGGAGCCTACCTGGATAGGCCCGTTCGTGGTACAAAGAATCTTCTTCGGAGGAGCCATGAAGTTAGCAGATATGGATGGAAACCCTTTCGTTAACCCCGTGAACGGAAGCAAGCTCCGCAGATACTTTGTTTGAGGAAGAACATGAGTCAACTCTCCTTTACCATACACCACCCCCCAGTAAAATCAAAGTGCTAAAAGAGTAATACCCAATTGGATACATTCCCGAAAATGATCTAGGTAAAAAACAGGGTCGCACTTCTTTTGTCTTTTCAAATTTCACCTAAAGTGTCGAACTACGGTGACCTGAGCCCTTTAGTCCAATTGTAAAAGGGGAACGTAGGCAGCCATCATTGGTTCGGTCTCAAAAACAAATAAAATTTCAAATACAACACCAATCAATTGTGTTTCAAAAAACTCTTAAATTTAACCTACAAATTAATTACGGTTAAAACAATCTTTGATGAGTTCAAGCATGGTCAACTCTTGACTCGCTACACGCTAGCAAAACAACAATAAAACACTTAATCAATTTAATGTGTCTGCAATGACAGTGGGTGGATATTCCGGACAGCAAGGTCAACCTAGTCCCTCGTACTCAGTCCTTCGTCTTTCTTCCCCTTCCCCTTTCCACGGCGGGTATTCTTCACCTTCACAGGGAATATCCCCGTAGTCCTTCTACCTGGCTCTGGGACCCTTCCCGACGCCTCTGCCAAACCTGTGGCCGCCAACGTAGCCCTTTCCCTAGCTCTGTCACGAGTTGCCTCTCTTCGAGTCATCATATCCATGCTCTAATCGGCCATTCGACTAGCATTGGCCTCATAGTCAGCCATATCTTCCCCAGTACAATCCTGAGGGTTAGCTGCCACTTTAGCCCTCCTCAAAGTCGAGCTGTCACGGTAATCAAGGTCCAATAGCTCACTTCGTCTCCACAAAATAGCCATTTGTGTCTCCCCTATACACTCTTCATACCAGTTCAAATACCAAGTGGACAGAACAGTGCCCCCTCTTTGGTGAAAGAGAACCCTGGCAGGAAAGGACGTATACTGCCACAACCGTATGAGCAGCAAAGGCGTCGAAGGATCTTCCATGAGGAGCGATCCCACCTCAAAAGTACCAGCATTACTCAAGCCCGTCAACGGCACCTGCTCCATCCCGAACTGCCGCAGCACCAAAGACGAAATGTAGAAAGAAGTCTGGGAAACCCCCGGAACTCTGACAATGAGAAGACCCTCCTGAACGGTCCGACAAGTCTGTAACTTCCAGTGAGGAACCCACCATCGCAGATGATGCGTGCAGAGTCTGGCCATCCAAAGTTCCAACTCACCCTGATTGCCTCCTATCACCAAGGGTCATCAAGAAAAAGACCAGGGATCGCATGTCGCTGGTACCTCGGGAATTATTTGCAACCGCTCCCTCAACTACAGAGTAAGCATAGCGGGACTCCCTCCCCACAAGTATCGGCTACCGGTCGCCATCCAACCTATGCCAAGGAATGTCTTGCCCAGGATCAAAGGCACAATGTCTCCTCCGCTCCGGGACTGCCTCACCAGGTCCAGTACACTGTGATGGCACACCCCCAAGGATGTGAATGTGAACAAAGTGGTGATTGCACACAGAGCAAAAGCATTCCATGCAGAAACACTTCCATCCACACCGGCGAATCTATCGAGCAGCCCCGAAATGTCGACATAGTCCGTATTTGGTATTAGCATCCCACATGCTTCCTCAGCTGAAATGGCAAGCAGGGACATTAACTTCTCAACGGTGGTCAGGCCGCCCGTCAAAGGAAGAACAATCTGCTCCACCTCAGATCCTCTAAGGATAGCCCGAAAATATTCGAGAGTGGGCGTAATCTCATTGTACGAGAAACTGTACACGTGCCTCCTCTCGTCCCAGAAATGAGACGCGGCTCTCAAGAGATCCCAATCCGGCATGAGCTCCTTCAAAGCCCAAACCGCTTTCATTCTATAACAACCTTCGAAAAACCTGTAAGTACCCAAATCCGGATCGTCCAAATCCGTCAGAAAGTTAACCGAAATCCGTTATCTGGCCCGCTCCAGGTTAACCGGAACTCGTTAAACTCCCCGTTGCCGTGCCAACGAGACGTCCCGGGACTGCCCCGTGCATCCCGACGTCAAAGCATACTTAACACGTGTCATCTCACGTAAAAGTATGGCTTTCCCTGAAAAACGCACTTTTCGGCACTTTCTGGGGGCGTTTCGGACATTTTCCGAACTGTTATTTTAAAAAACGGACAAAACCGGGACCCGGGAACAAACTCCCACATAGGCTGGTGACTCACAGGGCACGTGGCAGCCATGCCACCTCCCTCTAGTCACCCTTCAATCACAAATCAAGCTGAAAAGACCAAAATACCCCTGGAATTCAGTCAAAGTCCGACCGGACTCCCTGTGCAAACTTTCTGAAATTGCCAGCAAGCCCCTCAGAATTCCAAAATACCACAAAACCCCCTGGATTCAGTCCAAGTCCGTCCGGACTCCTACTGCAATTTTCACCTATAAATAGAAATGGCTGTCAAAGCCAAAAGGAGGAACTTTTTTACCCCAAAATCACTCTACCCCACGGCCCAAACTGGTTTTCACCCCTTCCGAGCTCCCGTTTTGTCTCGATTCGCGTGAAACCTTCGTATTTCGATCAAATACGCCCCTTACCACTTCGAAACAACCTTTCGAACTACTTTCCATGTCCCGTACACACCTTTCGAGCCAAAGGAGTCGACCCTAGCCATAGGTATAACTCCCTCTCTCTAAATCTCTCGTTTCGTCTCGGTTTACGCGCCAGTCGCTACAACCGTTTCGAACAGCGTTATCAAAATGTAGACGCCTCCGTCTAACGGGGTCCGATACGTTTTAGCCCCTCGATCCTCTTCTCTTTCCGTAAGAGAAGTAATCACGGGTTAAAACGGCGTTCCGACCCCGTTCCGTTTACTTTTATGTCATTTACCAATTCCGGATCGATCGATCCGTTGATCGTCATTTAATTTCTGTCATTTACAATTCCGAGTCGTTCGACTCGTCGATCGTCATTTACAATTCCGAGCCGATTGGCCTCGTTGATCGTCATTTACGATTCCGGATCGTTTGATTCCGTTGATACCGCACTTTAAATACTGTCATTTACAAAGTCCGACCCGTTTGGATCGTGATAGTATTTGTGGGTTTAGGGTTTAGGGTTTAGGGTTTAGGGTTTAGGGTTTGTGTTGAGCGTTGCGTGTTGAGCGTTGCGTGTTTTGTGTTGAGTGTTTTGTGTTTTGGTTTTTGTGTTTTTGATTTGGATTTTGACTTTCGGCCTTCGGCCCGACGAGCCTCCGGCTCGTCGGCCGAAGGAATTGGCCGAAGGCCGAAAGTCAAAATCCAAACCAAAACACAAAACACTCAACACAAAACACGCAACGCTCAACACACAACCCTAAACCCTAAACTGCCGAAGAGGTTATGACCAAAGTGAACCTGGGGTCAGTGCAAGAGCCTAAAGAGGCACAAGTAGGCACAACCGGGCCCAAGCTGCCAAAGAGGTTATGACCAAAGTGAACCTGGGGTCAGTGCAAGAGCCTAAAGAGGCACAAGTAGGCAGTTTCTTCACCGATGCAGAAAAAGAAGCCCTGATAAGCCTCCTCCGGGAGTATGTTGACGTGTTCGCCTGGTCATATCAGGACATGCCAGGACTCGATCCCTCAATCGTAGAGCACAGAATTCCCCTGGATCCCGAATCCAAGCCTATCAAACAGAAGCTGCGCAAGATCAAGCCAGAGTGGTCCTTGCAAGTAAAAGAAGAGATTGAGAAAATGCTCCGAGTTGGTTTCATCAGAGTGATTGAGTACCGGACTTGGCTCTCCAACATCGTGACAGTCACCAAGGCCAACGGAAAGGTCAGATGCTATGTGGATTTCCGGGATCTCAACAAGGCCAACCCTAAAGATGATTTCCCACTGCCTAACATCGACATGCTTTGGTCGACATCACGGCAAATTTCGAAGTAAAGTCCTTCGTGGATGGGTTCGCCGGATACAACCGTATCAAAATGTCCGAGGAGGATCAAGCCAAGATCGCCTTCACCACTCCATGGGGGACATACTGTTACACGGTCATGCCGTTCGGTCGAAGAACGCCGGGGCTACTTACCGGCGGGCTGCAGCAGCCCTCTTCCATGACATGATTCACAAAGAAATTGAAGTATATGTCAACGACATGATCATCCACTCCGGGGATCGGACATGCGGCACATGACAAATGCGAGAAAGTTCTTCAACAGTACTCGTAAAGCACTCCATGAGGCTAAACCCGGCAAAGTGCACCTTCGGCGTCAAGCGCGACAAGGTGCCGGGGTACATGGTTACGAAAGGGGTATCGAAGCCGATCCCAAGAAAATCAAGGCCATCATCGACATGAAGCCTCCTCAAACCACGACAGTGAAGAGCTTCATGGGAAAACTTCGCACATCGGCCGCTTCATCAACCGCTGACACCTCTCTGCGAGCCCATGTTCAAACTAATGAAAAAGAATGCCGACATCAAATGGGACTCCGAGTACCAAACATCTTTCGAGAAAATCAAGACCTACTTGGTGAATCCCCCAGTGCTGCCCGCCACATAGAGACAAGCCACTACTCCCGTATCGACAGATGAGACACATCAATCGGGGCAATGCTGGCACAAGAACAGAAAGATTCCAAGGTTAAGCATGCAATCTACTTCGTAAGCCGGAAGCTTCAAGGAAGTGAACTCAGCTACTCTGCATCATAGAAAACTTGTACCGCCTTGGTATGGGTAGTCGGGAAACCGAAACACTACATGCGTCGCATTCGGTGCTCCTGGTCTCCAAAGTGGACCCCGTTCGATATCTCTTTGACAAGCCATCCTCGCCAATGCGGCTAGCCAAGTGGTCATTCTTCCTGGCTGAGTTCGACATCAAGTACATGGTTAGAAAATCAATAAAGGGTAGAGTCATGGCAGATCAGCTGGCGGACTTCCCTAGCAGTGAACCTAAGGGTCCTGATCCGCAATTTCCGGACGACAGAATCTTCTCACTCGACAGGCGCAAACCGGCCGGCAACTCTTCTTCGATGGGGCAGCCAACAAGAAGGGGAATGGTATTGGAATGCTCCTTGTCGATCCCAAGGACGAGCATACTCCCATAGCCATCAAGTGAATTTCGAAGCAACCAACAATGCGGCGAATATGAAGCACGTGCGGCAAGGGTTTGGAAGCCGCCCTCGAGCGCAACATCTCGGAAGTTTGGATGTATATGGAGACTCGGCATTGATCATCAATCAAGTGTCCAACAAATGGAAGACGGTAGATTACGGCCTTCGAAGTACCATACGTACATGGAGGAGCTCATTGCTCGGTTCAAGGATATCTCTTTTCATTATTTGCCAAGAGACAGGAACCGTTTCGCAGACGCCCTGGCAACCCTCGCCTCTCTTGTCGAAATTCCCGATGGGAAAGCAGTAAAACCCCTCAGAATAGGCAAACGGGAAACACCCGCCTATTGCTGTGAGATCGAAAATGAAAAAGAAACGATCGACGAACCCTGGTACAATCAGATTTACCAGTACCTCCAAAGCGGAGAAGCTTCCTTCACAAATGAAGATGGAAAATACAGAGAAGGTATCAAAGCCAAAAACATGATGGCATTAAAATGCCTGGCATCCCATTTCATCATTCTGGGGGGTATGTTGTACAAGAAATGCCACCAAGGGCCACTCCTTCGGTGTGTAAACAAAGAAAAAGCCAGCGAGCTAATGAACGAAGTTCACAACGGAACCTGCGGTCCGCACATGAACGCCCGAGCATTGACACAGATCATTCTCCGTATGGGATACTATTGGATATCAATGGAAACAGACTGCATCCAGTTCGTCCGAAGCTGCGACAAATGTCAACGGTTCTCCAACCTCAATCACATCCCTCCTCACGAGCTCTACTGCATGACTACGCCATGGCCTTTCGCCACATTGGGAATCGACGTCATCGGCAAGATCACTCCTCCGGGAAGCAATGGTCACGAGTTCATCTTAATCGCAGTCGACTACTTCACCGAATGGGTAGAAGCCAGATCGTACAAGGTACTGAATTCTAAGAAGGTGGCCGAGTTCATCCGAGAGAACATCATGTGCCGATACGGAGTGCCCAACGAGATCATATCCGACAATGGGACTCACTTCGAAGGAGATTGTGACCAACTGCTGACCGAATTCAGAGTCACACGTCACAAGTCTTCTCCTTACAAGACCACAAACCAATGGTGCAGTAGAGGCAGCCAACAAAACTCTCGCCATGATAATCAGAAAGATGACCACCAGAGGTCGGGACTGGCCCGAAAAGCTACATTTAGCCCTCTGGGATACCGAACGTCAGTCAGAACCGCCACAGGGGAGACTCCGTTCGCGCTTACCTACGGAATGGAAGCGATATTGCCCATGGAATTGGAAATTCCATCCCTCCGAGTCCTCTTGGAAAACGGGATCAATGAAGTCGAATGGCTACAGAGTCGTCACAACGAACTTGCTTTACTCGACGAGCGCAGATTGAAAGCCATGGAACATACTCGAGCCTACCAAAGCAGAATGGCACGAGCATTCGACAAGAAAGTCAAGATACGAGACATCAGAGAAGGCGACTTGGTGCTAAAGGAAAAGCCTCCTACGCAGACCAATCCCCTCGGAAAGTGGGAGCCTACCTGGATAGGACCGTTCGTGGTACAAAGAATCTTCTCCGGAGGAGCCATGAAGCTAGCAGACTTGGACGGAAACCCTTTCGTTAACCCCGTGAACGGAAGTAAGCTCCGCAGATACTTCGTTTGAGGAAGAGCACGAGTCAACTCACCTTCCCCATACACCGTCCTCTTAGTAAAAATTAAAGTGCTAAAAGAGTAATACCCAACTGGATACATTCCCGCTAATGATCCAGGTAAAAAACAGGGTCGCACTTCTTTTGTCTTTGGTTTTTTCTCAAATTCACCTAAAGTGTCGAACTACGGTGACCTGAGCCCCTTAGTCCAATTGTAAAAGGGGAACGTAGGCAGCCATCATTGGTTCGGTCTAAAAAACAAAAAAAAATACATAAGCATCAATTGCTTGTGTTTCGAAAAACTCTTTTCATTTAACCTACAAATTCATAACGGTTAAAACATTCTTTGATGAGTTCAAGCACGGTCAACTCTTGACTCGCTACACGCTAGCAAAACTACAATAAAACATTAATCAATTAATGTGTCTGCTATGACAATGGGTGGATACTACGGGACAGCAAGGTCAACCTAGTTTCCCATACTAGGTCCTTCATCCTTCTTCCCCTTCCCTTTTCCCCTCGCGAGTGTTCTTCACCTTCGCAGAAATATTCCGTAGGCCTTCTACCCGGCTCGGGGACTCTTCCCGACGCCTCCGTCAAGCTTGTGGCCGTCAGCGCAGCCCTTTCTCTAGCTCGTCTCGAGCCGCCTCGCTTCGAGCCATCATAACGGTGCTTTGACTGGCCTCCCGATCGGCATTCGTCTCATAATTAGCCATGGCATCGCCCGATACGATTCCCGGGGTTAGCCCTTGCTTTGGCCCTCCTCAAGGTCGAGCCGTCCGGGTGATCAACACCCAACACTCACTCCGTCTCCACAAGATAGCCATCTCGTGTCTCCCCTATACACTCTTCGTGCCGGTTGCGAATCTTTGCGTCGACGAACAGTGCCCTCTCTCCCGGTGAAAGAGAACCCTGGCGGGAAAGGACGCGTATTGCCACCACCGGGTGATCGGCAATAGCGTCGAAGGATCTTCCATCCGCAAAGATCCCACCTCAAAGGTAGCGGCATAACTCCAGTTAGTCGGTGACACTTGCTCCACTGCATCGTCGCAAAACCAATGATGGAATATAGAAAGACGTGCGAGAAAGCCCGGCACTCCGACAACCGACACCCTCTGAGCGGTCCGACAAGTCTGCAATTTCCAATGGGGAACCCCCCATCGCAAGCGATGCGTGCAAAGTCTGGCCATCCAGAGCTTCGGCTCGGCACGATCGCCCCTATCACCGGAAGGGACGTCGAGAAAAGGACCAAGCGTCACAGACATTGGCACCTCGAGGCATCATCTGCAGTCTCTCCCTTAACCACATGGTAAGCATAGCGAGACTCCCTCCCCGCATGTATCGGCTACCGGTCGCCATCTCGACCTATGCCCGGGAACGTCTCGCCCAAGATCGGCGGCACGATGTCTCCCCCACTCCCGGCTTTGCCTCACCGAGGTCCGGTCTGCAACGTGATGGCACACACCCGTAGACGTGAATGTGAACAGAGTAGCAATCGCGCACGCAGCAAACGCGTCCCACGAAAAGACGCTCCCCTCGGCTCAGGCAAATCTTTCGGGTAGTCCCAAAATGTCAACATAATCGGTATCTGTATCGGCATCCCGTATGCTTCTCCGGCGAGATACCAAACAAAGATACTAGCTTCTCAGCGGTGGCCATGCCACCGGTATACGGAAGAACTAGGCATTCGTCTCGGGTCCTCCCGAATGGCCCGAAAATCTTCAAACGTAGGAGTGACTTCGTTGTACGAAAAGCCGTACACACATTCCTCCGTGCGTCCCCGGAACCGAGACGCGGCTCTCAAAAGATCCCAATCGGCATGAGCTCCTTTAAAGCCCAAACAGATTTAATCCCGTAATGACCTTCGAAAAACCCTTTGTTTTGCCTCGTGTGGTTCCGTAACCACGACTGAAAGTTGTCCAAATATCGCTCTTGCATCCGAGATGGTAACATGGGAAAGGGAGCCATAAAGAATGAAGGAAACCTTGAAAGTTTGAGAGAATTCAGCCAGAATGATCAAAAACAATGCACAGTTCTTACAAATTGCAAAGCGGAAACTGCAATTTATAGAATCTGGAAATTCACTCCTAGTCCGGTGGGACTCCCTCTGCAGATTGACTTGGTCAACTCTGCAGCCGTAACCCTAAATTGGAAACATTTCCAAACAACTCCCTGTTCATCCTTATGAAACACAACGTCTTGCCCTTACAGTTTCATTCGGCCAATATCAGTATCCCTTCCGCCCCGGGCTCGTGCAACAGTGCAAATAATCAATAATCAGTGCATATAGGCTTAAATTTTGACCTGTTCAATTTTTAATGCATTTCTCATTTTATTTATTTTTGATTAACCTACTTCCTTATTTGCCGAAAATAACAGAAGGTGATCACAGAATAAATGTGCGAAGTACAGGTTTCGCCCCACGGGCGCCTTTTTCGAATACAGTTCAAATCAAATTTATTCCTGACAAATACATGCATTTTGTCTAAACAAAGCAGTAAAAAAAAGAAAAAGGAAAAGAGGACTACTGCGAGTCCTGCTCGTCATCCGAGCACTCGACGTACTGCTCCGCCGCTGCCGGATCCGTCGCAAACAAGAACTCGCCAAACTCCTCCAAGCGGGAATACGCGAAAGGCCTCCTCGGCGTACGCGAACTCGAAGACTCTCCCCTCTCGCGCCCCGAGTGCGCAGAAGAAGGAGCTCCAAATCCAGCCGTTCCGCTCGCGAACTGGCCGAATCCCTGTGCAAAGTCCTCCCCACCAGCTGTGGGAGCAGGCGAACCTCTCGGCCTAGACGGCCCCCGCTCACGGACATCCACGCTCAATCATGTCTCCGGACATTCCAGTTACATTTCCGTCTCCAGACGTTAAATTCAATCCCAGTTGACGTTTGACAGTCAAACGCTCAATCATGTCTCCGGACATTCCAGTTACATTTTCGTCTCCAGACGTTAAATTCAATCCCGGTTAACGTTTGACAGTCAAACGCTCAATCATGTCTCCGGACATTCCAGTTACATTTTCGTCTCCAGACGTTAAATTCAATCCCAGTTGACGTTTGACATTCAAACGCTCAATCATGTCTCCGGACATTCCAGTTACATTTCCGTCTCCAGACGTTAAATTCAATCCCAGTTGACGTTTGACATTCAAACGCTCAATCATGTCTCCGGACATTCCTGTTACATTTTTGTCTCCAGACGTTAAATTCAATCCTAGTTGACGTTTGACATTCAAACGCTCAATCATGTCTCCGGACATTCCAGTTACATTTTCGTCTCCAGACGTTAAATTTTATCCCAGTTGACGTTTGACATTCAAACGCTCAATCATGTCTCCGGACATTCCAATTGCATTTCCGTCTCCCGACGTTATAAGGTCCTGTGGTTTTCACCATCGTTCACTTCCCCGACTGCCAGTCGTAAGCCCGATCGTCCCATTTCACCGGCAGTTGCAATAAGCCCGAACCCCAAGGCACGAACGCCTTGCAACAATCCCTCTTCGGCCATCCTCGTAAGCCCGAATATCTTTTTCACTTCAGCAAGTGAACATTCATCTCCCCGGCCGCGAGTCGTAAGCCCGACCGTTCCACCTCAGCAGCCATCAAGGTAAGCCCGCACAACAATCCCTCTTCGGCCATCAAGGTAAGCCCGAATGCTCATCCCCAGCAGGATTCTAAAGAAGAAACGTCGATCCTTCCGAGTTGTTAATAACGCCAGTTTAACACAACCGTTCTCATCCCGATAGCCGTATCCCCGGCGGGATAAACACAGCGGCGGCAATAAGCCCAGTACCCAAGGCACGAACACCTTCATATCAGGATAAACGTATCCTCGCAACTCCGGTTTGAGGCGCCACACGCCCTCGTCATCATCAACAACTCCGGTTTGAGGCGCCACACGCCCTCGTCAGTACCAGCAACTCCGGTTTGAGGCGCCACACGCCCTCGTCAGTATCAGCAACTCCGGTTTGAGGCGCCACACGCCCTCGTCAGCATCATCGACTCCGATTTGAGGCGCCACACGCCCTCGTCATCACCAACAACTCCGGTTTGAGGCACCACACGCCCTCGAAGGTTTCAAGAATCCCAGGTTTAGACGCTTCCCAACAGTCTCGCTCAGGTCAAGGTCCCCACGCGCGGCTCCTTGCACCTTCGAACTACGATCGGCTTGATTCCCGCTCGGGATACATAGGAATCCTTTCTCTAAGGGTCCAGCCAGCTGACCGCCCAGGTCTTTTAAAGTAAGGCATCCCGATTTGGATCCTTATCTTTTTCAACAACCCCACCTCCTTCGGAGGAGACGTCGCTGAGGGGCTAACTGTAAGTACCCAAATCCGGATCGTCCAAATCCGTCAGAAAGTTAACCGAAATCCGTTAACTGGCCCGCTCCAGGTTAACCGGAACTCGTTAAACTCCCCGTTGCCGTGCCAACGAGACGTCCGGATCGCCCCATGCATCCCGACGTCAAAGCATACTTAACACGTGTCATCTCCGTAAAAGTATGGCTTTCCCGAAAACGCACTTTCCAAGACTTTCCTGGGGCATTTCGGACATTTTCCTGATCGTTATTTTAAAAAACGGACAAAACCGGGACCCGGAGACAAACTCCCACATAAATTTGGTGACTCACAGGGCACGTGGCAGCCATGCCACCTCCCTCTAGTCACCCTTCAATCACAAATCAAGCTGAAAAGACCAAAATACCCCTGGAATTCAGTCAAAGTCCGGCCGGACTCCCTGTGCAAACTTTCTGAAATTGCCAGCAAGCCCCTCAGAATTCCAAAATACCACAAAACCCCCTGGATTCAGTCCAAGTCCGTCCGGACTCCTACTGCAATTTTCACCTATAAATAGAAATGGCTGTCAAAGCCAAAAGGAGGAACTTTTTTACCCCAAAATCACTCTACCCCACGGCCCAAACTGGTTTTCACCCCTTCCGAGCTCCCGTTTTGTCTCGATTCGCGTGAAACCTTCGTATTTCGATCAAATACGCCCCTTACCACTTCGAAACAACCTTTCGAACTACTTTTCGTGTCCCGTACACACCTTTCGAGCCAAAGGAGTCGACCCTAGCCATAGGTATAACTCCCTCTCTCTAAATCTCTCATTTCGTCTCGGTTTACGCGCCAGTCGCTACAACCGTTTCGAACAGCGTTATCAAAATGTAGACGCCTCCGTCTAACGGGGTCCGATACATTTTAGCCCCTCGATCCTCTTCCCTTTCCGTAAGATAAGTAATCACGGGTTAAAACGGCGTTCCGACCCCGTTCCGTTTACTTTTATGTCATTTACCAATTCCGGATCGATCGATCCGTTGATCGTCATTTAATTTCTGTCATTTACAATTCCGAGTCGTTCGACTCGTCGATCGTTATTTACAATTCCGAGCCGATTGGCCTCGTTGATCGTCATTTACGATTCCGGATCGTTTGATTCCGTTGATACCGCACTTTAAATACTGTCATTTACAAAGTCCGACCCGTTTGGATCGTGATAGTATTTACTTTTCAAAGTCCGAGTCGCAACCCGATTCGTTGATCGCATATTATTTAATATGCATTTTTCCCGTAAAAATCGTTAACAATGTAATGCACGGTTCAAAACCGGAGTTCGTCCTTCGAACTCTCTTTCAAAACGCTCGACATGACGTTTGGCCTCCGAACGCTCATCTTCAAACTAAAAGCCGCCATTTGACACTTAAAATCATTTAATACGCATTTTTCCCGTAAAAATCGTTAACAATGACGCGCCCGGTTCAAAATCGGAGTTCGACCTTCGAACTCCTTTTCAAAAGCTCAAAATCGACGTTTGCCACGCAAACGTTCATTTCAAACTCAAAGTCGACGTTTGCCACTGTAAGTACCCAAATCTGGCTCATGCCTTCCGGTTAAATTTCCCGGCAATTTCGGTAAGTTTTCCGGTAATTCCCCAGACCTTCCTAGTGTTCCGGAAACATTCCGGAACTGTTTTTAATTAAATAAAGGCTGAAGGGAATCCTTCCTAATTAAGAAACACGTTTTTCTTAATTAGGAGGGAAGGTTCTAGAATAATGCCACCTTGCATGGTTCTAGAATGCTGAGTCACAATGGATAAGCCCGCACGGCTGCATTAGCTCGCTGCCTCTGACCGCACGGCTTCATTAGCCTTATCCAGACTGCCTATAAATAGAGCCCTCCTCTACCCATTTAACAACAACAACAATACATACAATCCATAGCAATACAATCAGTCACTCCCAAGACGTGAAGAATATTGGTGAAGGCTCAAGAAGGTGAAGAAGAAGGCCAAGAAGCTCCCTCCCTCCTCCTTGAAGATCCAAGACCAATCTCTCCTCCTAGCTCCGACCAAAGAAGCAAAGGAAGCAATTGGTAACCTCGCACGCCCTAACCTTGCATTTTAATTGATATACTTGCTCATTGCATTCATATATCTTGCTTGGGACTTGGCATTTATTCATAAAGATCACATCTTTATCACCCCCTTTCCCTTTTGCATGCATTAAGACCTCATTTGTCATAAAAATGTAGTCTTTTTTCATAAAGGTGCATCCTTTGCACCTAAAACCCCCATTTTCAAATAAAAATGTCATTTTTATGCATCATTTGCACATAAAAATCCAATCTTTTCAATAAAAATGCATCCTTTGCATTCAAAAACCTTTTCTAATGCATCATTTGCATAAAAATCCTATCTTTATGCATCACTTGCATAAAGATCATTTCTTTCAATCAAAAAGCATATTTGCTAAAACCAAAAATGTCATCTTTTCATTAAAGAGTCATTTTTCATCATGCATTTCCCCTTTCCCCCAACCTTGGAACGGACCGGTGTAAAAAGATCCTATCTTTACATCGTTCCTTCCATTAAAGGTTCACGATTTCTTTAGAAAGGGACACCTTGAACCCTATATCTCCGATTATCGCTTAAGAAAGAGTATGAAGCCTCTATACGAGCTCGACCGTCTTAAAGCGTAGGATTGATGGGCTAAGGACCCTCCTTTTCTAAAGAACCTCATCTTTGACCAAAGAGAGTCATTCTCTCGATCACGCAAGTCCCGAGGGTCCCGAGGTTTAAAATGCGATGATCACAAGTCATAAGATGAGGACGGGATCATAATCCCAAATACATAAAATTCCAAGGAATCCCGAGCGACAACCAACAAATGGTTTGTACGTCCGGAAGACAACTTGGGACATTCCCCCCTTATTTTCAAACACATGCACACAAGAAAGCACGCAAGCAAGCACGATTAATGAAATCTCGGGAGACTTGCTCCGGCAAGGCACTTTGGGTGAACGCCAAACGTTCTTCCCAAGGGGTAACTTAACCTCCGAACCCATAAAACAACCTTTTTCAAAGTTTTGAGGTAATCAAAATGGCGTGGCGACTCCGTTTTTCAAATAACTCGGATGTCTTCAAACTCGCGTGAATCCAACACAAAATTTGGGCACCACATTCACAGTTTGGCGACTCCGCTGGGGATATCCCAAAGGAGAAAAGCTTCTATTTTCAAAACAAACTAAAATCGATACTTGGTATATAGGTGGAAACCACTTGCCCTTCTGTACACTCCCACGACGTGGGAGTTGGGATAACCGGTGGTTTAACAATCCACGTACCAGTACTCCTTTTCGAAAAAAAACAATTTTGAAAAAAATAAATAAAAGAAAGCTTTTCCCTTTGAGCGGGTTAGACTCCTATCGCTGATTTCATTAATCGTGCTTGCTTTCTTTACCATGCATTGCATCATTTGCATCTTGGAATCTGTGCATACTTTGAAACGGGAAATAACCCGAAAAATAGCAAAAGGAGTGGAACTGGAAAATTGATCCATGCGGTCGTACGGCTCAATCCTCCTTGGATTCGGCCAGGGCGACCTCGTGGCACAATTCCACCGGGAAAAATCATGGTTAATCTGCGGTCCTAGCGGCTTGGGGCTACTCGGCTTCATGGCGGCCCGGGGCTCCCAGAAAATTTACGTGCTTATGTGTTGCATTCTCCCCCGTCCCGAAAATCATTCCTTTAAAACACATTTATGAAAATCTCTGTTTTAACTCAAAAAGGAACATTTTTAGGAGACCGCACACTACGCGCACCTGATATATCCTGTACACTTTTGCACGCACGTCCTTCAAACCCGAGGGTGGTTCAGTGCCGATCACGGACAGCCTTACGATGCTCCGGGCGCGCACGGAATCATCCCAACCTCCCATGGCGGCCCGGTGTCGACCAATGCACAGTCCGTGTCACACGTTTCAAAAAACCGTGACTTTTGGTTGGTTTTTGGTCTAGTCCGTGTCATATAGCCCAGTTGCATACCCACGTAAAGGTCAAGCCTTAGCTCATAACGGAAGCCAAGATTGTCGCTCAAGCGAAATTCTGCCGAAATTCCGACAAGGAAAAATCGGTGGGATCTTGACTCCGAGCATTGATTATTGACCTTGACCCGCACGGAATGCGTAAGAGTCGGGACCGAGTCTTTGCCAAAAATCAAAAGATCTTTCACTCAAGCGAAGCTCTGCAAAATTCCGACAAGGAAAAATTGGCGGGATCTTGGCCGGCATTGACTTCGATTCGACTCACGCACTACGTATGCAACGAAGTTCAATGTGACACTTTGTGTCATCCGGCTTTTACCGCCCGACCCATGCCTATTATTCTCTCGGACATTACCGAAGGTCGAAACCGTCATTCGCTCAAGCGAAACTGCGTCAAAGATCCGTCGAGGCGAGAGAGACGAGACTTTCCGGTATTGCCTTGACTATAATCCGCATCGCTCGTGCGTTGAAAAGTCCTATGACCCGCTAGACCCGATAGGAGCGTTCTTTACTCTCGGTCGGTGGGATCCGCGTGCCCTATAGGACCCTCGCCGGAGTGTCCACCCTGGGAGGTCAAAATACGGGTGGAATACGAGGGGCTTATAGACGTAGTGACGGAACCCACCGATCCGAGGATCTAGAGTAGTTGTGAAAAAAGAAGGGCGGAACCCTTTTCCAACCAAATAGATATTAATAAAAGACACTGTTTAAGTAAACTTGAAGATTCTAATTTGCATATTGCACGAGCCTTGACTAAACACCTACCCCGAGTCTAAACCTTTCCTATCCCTTTCCCGCGGCGAGAAAGAAGTGGGTGAGAACACCGGGTCGGCGACTTGTTAGCGCGAGAATCCTCGGAGCGGTTCGCGAGAATCCTCAGTTTTGTCAGCTTTTCAGTGTCAAAATGGCCAACATGGTAATACACAACGATAATGACCAAGCAATTGGAGGAGCTATCCCAGTTCAACCCAAGCCTCACATCTGGTATGATGTATGTGATTGTGAAGGCGCTTAGAGTATGAGTATCAAGAATGGATCAATGAGGACGCTCCTTCGAAGAAGAAGAAGAAGAGAAAGTCCACACGGCGAAGCTTAAGGAAAGATACGAAGGCTGGGGACAAGAGCGTAGGAACTTTGGGAGAGCCTTCGGGCAAGTTCGACTACTATGTCAATTATGCCAAGGAACCCGTCACCCCAAGCATAGTCCGGCTGATACCCCCATATATAGTGATCCTCTTGAAGCGAGAAAATGCGAATTTGTGGCCATCGTGAAGTTCAATGAGAAGCTGGCGGATCTAGAAGCGAGAATACGAAAGCCTATTGAATACGTAGCCGGTCAAGGAAGAATTAAGATCCCCTACGAAGAAGACTTCATCGGCATTATCCGGGCCAACCCTCCTGCTTGGCTACACGACAAGGTCGTGGTGTCCAAGATCGATAAAGAGAAAATGAGTTATCGGCGGTGCATTGATAAGATGAGCCGGACCCTTCGATCAATGAGTCCGGTCGCTACGGAAGAGCTAGGCTGAAATATTGCAACAAGTTACTTTAGTTCCCCTCACCATCTTTCCACGATCTGAGCACATTAATGATTTCCGGCAAGCTTTTGATCGGTTCAAAGTCTCCAACTTTACGAACAACGCCGACAAGGCTTGCTACTCCCGGGGCAACGGCAAGAAGGAGTGAGATCCCGGTCCAACCCTTGTCAAGTCCCCCTCGAGTCAATAAGTAGCATAGGGTCCAGAGTCGGTAGCGTCTATTCGGTTGAGTCGGGAATCTTTGAATTCCGAGTCCTCGAGAGTCATCCGAAGGCCTCACGCACGAGGATTATGAAAATGTAATCGATGTCATCTTTCCCCTTATCTTGAATGAAATGACAAATCTTTACGATTATCCTCTTATTGCCAACTTAACAAATGATAAATTAACTCAAAACTTAACAACGGTTAATAATGAATCATTTGAACAAGATGCAAACACACTAAACGAACAATACATTAAAGAAATCTTTAAGCGGGTTTCGAAAAAGAGGAAAACCGGGCCCAAGGCTGAGGAGGTTTTGATAAGTGTGAACTTGGGTACTATTGAGGAACCTAAAGAGACACAGATTGGAAGCTTCTTCCGGGGGTTGAAAGGGATAGATTGATCGAGGCTGCTCGGAGAATACGTCGACGTGTTTGCATGGTCCTACAAGGATATGCGGGGCTAGACAGGTTCGATAGTAGAACACCGAATCCCTCTAGCACCGGATGCTAAGCCGGTAAAAGCGAGAAAGATTAAGCCGGAATGGTCTCTACGGGTCAAAGAAGAAATTGAGAAGCTACTGCGGGTAGGGTTCATCGAGTTATTGAATACCCGACATGGTTGTCCAACATCGTGGCCGTAACCAAGGCCGATGGGAAGGTGCTTATTTCTTGTGTGGATTTCGAGATACGAACAAGGCCGGCCCAAAGACGACTACCCTACGCCAAACATAGACATCCTGGTGGACTCCCTTGCCAACTACGAAGTCAAATCCTTCGTTGATGGTTTTGCGAGCTACAACCGGATCAAGATGGCCGAGGAAGACCAAGAAAAGACGGCCTTCACCACACCATGGGGAACCTCTTGTTATACGGTAATGCCATTCGGGCTCAAGAATGCGGGGCTACTTACGAAAGGGCGGCGGCCGCGCTTTTTCATGACATGATCCACAAGGAGATTGAGGTCTACGTAGATGATATGATAATACACTCCAAAGGAGAGGGTGGGCGGACACTTTGTTGACCTACGAAAATTCTTTGAGAGGTTGAGACAACATTCCATGAGACTAAACCACGCGAATGCACCTTCGGAGTGACAAGGGGAAAAGTGCTTGGGTATATGGTCACGGAGCGAGGTATAGAAGTTGACCCCAGAAAGATCAAAGCCATCATGGATATGAGGCCACCTCAAACCCAGACAGAAGTCAAGAGCTTCATGGGTAAATTGCGGTACATCGGCCGTTTCGTCAATCGGTTGACCACTATGTGCGAGCCCATCTTCAAGCTCATGAAGAAGAATGTGGACACGAATGGACCGAAGAATGCCAAGATGCCTTTGACCGGATCAAGGCATACTTAGTACATCCCCGATACTATGCCCCCACATAGACGAAGCCTCTTGCTCTATCTCCTTTATCCTGAACACGGCGGTTGGGGCTATGCTTGCTCGGGGAAAAGAAAGACTCTCGGGTGGAAACGCCATTTACTTTGTCAAGGCGGAAGCTACGGGGAGTGAGCTCAATTACTCGGCATGTGAAAAGACACATGCGGGGGCAGTGCAGGTAGTCGGCAAATTGAAGCATTATATGCGAAGCCCGCCTGTGAATTTGGTCTCGAAAATGGACCCCATCAAGTACATCTTTGACAAGCCTTCCCTATCAATGCGTTTAGCGAAGTGGTCCTTCTTCTTGGCGAGAATACGACATCAACTATGTGACCGAAAGGCCATCGAGGGTCAAGCATTGTCGGATCACTGGCGAACTTCCCCGATGTGAAGACGAGAGGGCACGAACCCCAATTCCCGGATGAAGGGATCTTTGCGGTTGAGCACGAGAATAGATGGCAATTGTTCTTTGACGGAGCGCTAACAAAAGAGGAAATGGTGTAGGAATGCTATTGGTCGATCCGAAAGATGAGCATACCCCCATAGCCCTCAAGTTGAACTTTCTGCCACGAACAATGTCGCCGAGTATGAAGCCTGCATTCTTTGGTTTGGAGGCTGCCTTAGAAAGAAATGTCAAGGAGCTCGAAGTTTACGGAGACTCGGCCACGATCATCAACCAAGTCTCCAACAAGTGGAAGGCTGTGGACCCTAATCTGCAACGATATCATGCCCGTATGGAGGAGTTGGTGGACGGTTCAGAAGTGACTTTCCACTACTTGCCGAGGGAAAAGAACAGTTCGCGAGATGCCCTAGCTACTCTAGCCTCATTGGTAGAGATCCCACAGGGAAAAGCCATAAAGCCCTTCGAGTGGGTAGAAGAGAAACCCCGGCCTTCTATTGTGAAGTGAACACGGGACCCGAGCCCATAAAGGAACCTTGGTACAATCAGTTACCAATTCCTCAAAGACGGAGAATCGGCTTTCGGAGACGGAGAAGGTAAACCAAAAGAAGGTGTCGAGCCAAAAGCTTGCGAGCCACGAAAGGTTGGCCTCCCATTATGTCATCTAGGAGGCAACTGTACAAGAAACGCTATCAAGGACCACTCCTCTTATGTGTCACTCAAGAAAGAGCCAGAGAGTTGCGATGGCCGAAGTCCACAATGGTCCTTGCGGTCCTCACATGAATGCCGAGCCACGATGCAAGTGATCCTCGAGAATGGGTTACTCTTTGGATCTCCATGGAGACAGGTGCGTTCAGCACGTCCGAACTGCGACAAGTGCCGGCGGTTTGCCAACCTCAACCATCTCCCACCTCATGACATGTCTTGCATGACGACTCCTTGGCCGTTTGCAACTTGGGGCATTGACGTGATAGGGAAAATAACCCGAGGAAGCAATGGGCACGAGTTCGTGTTGGTAGCCATCGACTACTTCACCAAGTGGGTAGAGGCCAAGTCCTGAGGTCCTCACTTCCGAGAAAAGTGGCCCGGTTCATCAAAGAAAACATAATGTGCGAGATATGGGGTGCCCAGCGAGATCATTTCGATAATGGGTCACACTTCGAAGGAAGGCTGCGATAGGCTAGCTGTCGGGAAATTGAGTTACTCGCCACAAGTCGTCCCCGTACGAGACCTCGGACCAATGGAGGCTGTGGAAGGCTGCTAATAAGACACTCGAGCGGATCATCAGGAAGATGGCCACCCGTGGTCGTGATTAGCCCGAAAAGCTGCACCTAGCACTGCGGGGCTACTGAACGTCTGTCGGAACGGCCACGGGAGAAACTCCTTTTGCCTAACTTACGGGATGGAAGCGGTGTTACCGGTGGAGTTGGAAATCCCGTCATTAAGGGTCCTCCTGGAAAACTTGGTGTCAATGAAGTGGAATGGTTGCGCGGCCGGCATGATGAGTTAGCCACCTTGACGAGAGAAGGCTAAAAGCCATGGAACACACCCGAGCCTACCGAGGCGAATGGCGGAGCGTTTGATAAAAAGTCAAGGCCGGAGACATCAAAGAGGGTGACTTAGTGCTTTGAAAGTAAAGCCCCCTACCGAGAGACAACCCCACAGGAAAATGGGAACCCGTCTGGATCGGCCCTTATGTGGTGCAGAAGATATTATCGGGAGGAGCCATGAAGCTTGCAGACTTGGATGGCAATCCCTTTGTCCACCCAGTCAACGGTGATAAACTCCGAAGATACTATGTCTAATAAAAAAAAAAAAAGGGTGCAAAAAGAGTAATACCCAGCTAGGCTGAAAACCTCAAAAAGGGCGGTCTAGGCAAAAAACAGGGTTGCACATATAAAAAAAAAGAAAAAATCTTAGTGCAAAAAGAGTAATGCCCGGCTAATTTGAAAACCTCAAAAGGGCGGTCTAGGCAAAAAACGAGTGCACACGAAAAAATTGGTTCACCAGAATGAACTACGTAGACCTGAGCCCCTTAGCCTTTCTTGTAAAAGGGGAACGTAGGCAGCCATATATGGTTCGGTCTAAACAATAAAAAGGACGATTAAGTTTCCATGAAATATGTCCTGATCAATAAAAAAAAAAGACATTTGAATTTCCATGAAATGTGTCTTGACTAATTTCTAAAATAATATTTCTTGTTCATTACAAGTTAAAAACTTCTTGATGAGTTCAAGCACGGTCTACCTCTTGACTCTGCTAACACCTTGCTAAAAAGATCTAAAAATACAATAAAATGCCTAAATAAACTAATGTGTTTGCAAAATGGCAATAAGGGAATCCTAAGAAAAGATACGTCGGTCGTCATTCGGAGTCTTCTTTGGTCTTCTTCCCTTTTCCTCGGCCCCGTCGAGTCTTCTTCCTTTTCTTCTCAATGATGTCGGTATCCCTCATCCCGACCTCTGGTATCCTCACTGGAGCCTCCACCAACCCCGTGTCGATAAGCGCTCTCTCTATACGAGCACGAGTCCGTACCTCCTCCCTTTGAGCCTCAGTCAAAGGAGCGACCTCGGACAACCTCTTGTACCGAGCCTCCATATCTCGGACCAAATCACCTGACTGGTTATGGCAACTCGCCTTAGCCTCAGTCTCCTCGAGTCCTACTCGAGTCGCGATCGGCTCCCAATAAAGCTCGACGTCTATCCTCCAAGATAACACGAGTCGCTCCCATCTCCCTCTCGTACCCGGTCCAAGTAGACGGTGGTCAAGATGGTGCTCTTCCTGCTCTGAAGATAGCCACTGGGTGGGAAAGCGGTGTATGTCCAAGCCCTCGAGAAGAAAGAGAAGGCTGGTGGATCACTCATGTCCAATGACACCACCTCCGTGGTCCGGATGTCCTCCCAATCACTCAAAGGCTCTGTAAAGCCCCAAGCGCTGGATACTAAGCGGGGTATGTAGAAGGATGACCGGCGGAATCCACGGAACCCTCACGGCATAAGACTCTGAAATATCCTCACTGATACGCAACCTCCGATGTGGTATCCACCAACGGATGTCCAGAAGTGGATAGCCTAGCCATCATCGGCTCCCGGCTACCACTGTTCCTGCTGCCTAGGCGCACCTCTCAGAAATCACCCAAGGGCAGTCGGCAAAGCCCCAGGCAAAGCCCAGAGCCTCTCCTGCGGCCACAAAGTCAACATAGCCGGACTCCGGACCTCATGAAACGGTCTCCCGAGCCATCCTGTCGATCCCATGAAATGTCTCTCCCAAAACCCGGTGGGACAATATCCTTCCCAGCCACCGCAATCTCGACCATGTCCAAGAGACCACTATGACAGATCCCCACGGACTCGGCGGTGAACAAAACGAGAGAATACGCGAGAGAATGAAAGCATCCATAGCCACCGTGGTCGCAGCCATATCTGGAAACCCAAACACATGCCGGGATATCGAAAGGTCAATCCTATCCGGGGCTACCATCATCCTCTCGGCCTCTCCCAAAGGAATGCGCAGAAAAGATGCAAGCTTTACCGTCACCGGCACGTCTCCGATCAGCGGAATAGATATAGCCTCGAGTCTCGGGACCCCCAATCAAGGCTCTGAAGTCTTCGTGCGTTGGGACAATTTCGTTGTAAGAGAAGCGATAAACATGTCTCCGGACGTCCCAGGAACTTTCTTTGCGGCTCTCAACGAGTCCCAATCGGGCGGGAGATCCCTCAAATGCCATAAAGACTTGATCTTGAAGGAAGAATCAAGCGAGTCCCTTGTGATTTTGGAAGTTATGTCTCGCCCAAGATTGAAGACCGGATAGAAAATAGTCTCGCTTCCCCTTTGCAATCGACGGGCTTCTCCATCGCAAAGTGTTCAAAGATGGTGCTTTTCGGTCCAAAATATGCTCACAGGAACAATTGGGACAAGTCTAGAGTGAAAATGAAATGAAATGGCCAAGCCTTGCTTTTATTCGAGAAAATAACCGGCTCGAGACAGGCGTTAGCCGCACGGCTTCATTTTCCCTCGAGGCCATGCCGCACGGCTACATTAGCCCTCTGCAGAAAAAAATTCTGCGGCAACCAAAGATTGCTGCCCAAGGGAGTTTTCACCCCACTTTTTCAAACAAAACACGTACAAAAACATATCCAGGAAGCCATTCAAGCATTTATATACCATTATAAATCATTTTGGCCCGGTTTCAGCCCCAATTCCAAGCAAAAAAGTCGCCTCGAGGCTCAAATAATATGCAAATTGAAAAAGCATAAATTAGAAAAGTAAATAAAATGTAAATACAATGTTTTCGCCCCATCGGCGCCCAAATAAAGCAAAAAATAAACGAAGTGTGCATAAAAATTGTTCATTGTTTGTTTTCGTTTCCAAATCTATTCTAGAGACCTCCTAGGCCTCAGATTCTTCTTCCTCCTCATCGCTACTCGGCTCATAAATGCTAGCCTCCCTCATCAAGTCCTCACAGTCGCTCACGTCGAGACAAATGGACATTATCGTGCCCGTACTCGGCCAGTGCTCCCGAGAATGTCGGCGTTGGGTCCCCGCCCGAGGCATGGCCTTTGGAAGAGTACTCAGAGGCCGATGAGGTAGGCAGCTGTGCCCCAGACGTGCCATCTCTTGCGCCCGAGCTCCTGTGCATCCGATGCCGCCTTCGAAGCGCGAGCCGGCTTCCTCGAAGAGGCCAGGCACATGTCCTTCCGGCCCCTATTCGCACGACCGGCCTATCGTAAGTGCGAGTGGAACTGAGAAAAAGAAGAAAAATCTCGGAAAATCTCGAGAAAATTGCAAAAGCGAGAAAATGCGAAAGCTAAAAAGGGAATAAGACCCTAAAAGTATACTTACGGTGCTATCGGGCGGCAAGGTGTCTTGGGGCTCCCTAGCATCGGGGATAGGTATCCTCATCCTCCTCGGCACTCCATGGACCACATAGGACGGATGCGCGGGAGGGATCGGCGGGTCGATGAGCTCATCCTCCCCGTATCCACTGAGTGACCGCTAGCTTCACTAGCTTTTGTGGCGTCCTCGGGCCTCCTGAACACGGCGTAGGGGTGTCCATGTCAAAGTACTCCTCTGCTGGCCACGCACACTGCACAGTACCTCGCTATCTCATCCTCGGCCAATCCACAGGCTGTAGCATCCGTCTTTGGAGGATCTGAGGAGTAATGGCGTCGATGGAGGGACATGGCCATCTTGCCTCGAAAGCGGTCCCCCAAGTAAATGACATCACATGTCGGCCCGGTGAGCCACCTCCTGCGCCTCGTCGCCTCAATGGCATCTCCCGGCCAAAATCTCCGGATACACCTTTGAGGGTAGAAGTCCGCTCCGTCGTGCCCATCCACTGTTGATGGTGGCCTCACCATTTGTAATCGAAGGTAATCCGGGTCTTCCCAGTGAATTTATCTCTCGCATCTCCCCTCCAGTGAACCATAGCGGGGAAGATGGTGACATCACTCTGTGGTTCCAAGGGAAGAACCCGATCACCTCGCAAAACCAGGCTGCATGTTCAAAACATCAAAAGGTCATTCTCTCTCATAAAAGTCTCAAGACGGGAAAAAGAAAAGAAAAAAAGAAAGGAGACTACCTCAAGGGCAAATGAGAAGCGATCCGTAGAAGCGGCTTTGTTGTACATGTCCAACGAGAAGTACAACTCCGCCAATCCGGCCTCGCCCCAAGAGGCCGTCCCTATCCCATCCACATCCTCCAAAGAGTCGAGGAGGCAAGTCATGGCCGGCGTCCCGAGAATTAGCAAAGATAGTGGTGATAGCATCAACCATATGAATGCTCTAGCCGGTCTTGGGCGAGTCACATCATTAGCGGCAAAGTTACGCATGCAAGTACGAGCTGCTACCTCGGCGTTCCGCGTCTCCATCCCCGGCCCCTTGGGAATCGGCTCAAACCCTACCAAAGCACGGAACTCCTCGGCGTAAGGTGGTCTCTCCAAGTCACGGGCCTCCGGTGAGCGTAGGCCGGTAATAGGCTGTGAAATCGGCGGGAGTCACTGTAAGCTCTCCCCGGCTCAGGTGAAAGCTATGTGTCTTATCCCACGAGAACTCGGAAAGGGCTGGACCAAGCCCTTGCTCTTCGAGGTGATGTGAACACCCCTGCCGATGGCCTCTACAAACGCATCCAGGCCGGTAGCCCTCACCAAATTCTTGGGGTTCACCCCATTCTTCTCAAAATCCGGCATCCTCTGCCAAAGCTTAACCGCTATCTCCGATGGTCCTCTAGACTTGTTCTCCTGTAGACAAGCACAAAAAAAAAAAAGAAGTGTCAGTCCTTCATCATTTTCAAAAGCATGCATATATTCACAAAAAATGCACATGTTTTCAAAAGAAAATCATTCACAAAAGTTTTTCTAGCATTATTTGCATCAAAAAAGCGTCTTTCATCACTTGAAACGCGTCATGTCAAGTCCCGTTGCTTTCCTAAGGCACAAAATCACAATTTTCACAATTTTTTGCACATAAGCATTATTCTTTCAGAAATGGCATGCATGAATCATTTTCATCTTCCAAAATCATGTTTTCTCATTGAAAATCAGAATTTTGACCTAGTTCTAGCACAAGGCAAGAACTCCGTCTCATATTTTGAAAATTCTCATTCTTACTTCATTTTGCGAGAAAAAAGTGAGTCATTCTCATAATTTTCATCAAATAAGTTGCACATGCATATTCTTAGCCTCATAGGTTGTTCATGCATCTCAAAAATCCTAGAAATTTCCTAAAATTCGGGTCAAGCCCTAAATCATTCAAAATTCAAGCAAAATCATCGGATTTGAGCAAAATGAGAATGCTTACCCCAACCGATCGCGGGTTCGTTGATTTATGCTCCCTTCTCCCCGGATAGAGCTCCGATGGAGGCGTAAGGAAGTCATACTTCCTCTCCGTCCGAACGAGCTCCTTTCTCCTCCTTCTCGCAGCCGCGGAGATGTTCCTTCTTGCTTGCCTCGGTATGGGATTGCCCTCCGGATCCATTCCAATCGATAGAAGCAAAGGGAATTGAAGAATTTTGAAGAAATTCTCTCCTTTCTCTCTCTCTTCCTCGGCAGTTCTTGGGCGGCAATAATGCCCAATGCCCGTTCAAACCTGTTTTAAATAATCTGGAAAAAACAGGTCTCTAGCCGTACGGCTCCTTTTTCTCCATCTCATGCCGGGCGGCTTCATTCGCTACGAGCGAAATTACAATCACCTTTGGACCTTCCACTTGGGCATGCAATTTCCGTTATCTTTTAACCAAGATAACATCTTTTCAGAAAATATCCCTTATCTCTTTAGCAATCAAGCTTTATTCCCAGTCGCCTCCGTTAATTCCGTTATAACGGGATAACGCTAGGTGACAACCTCCGAATTGTCAAAACTCTAAACTTAAGCTACCTCTATCCAGAATAGTGACGTATGCTAAGTTTCTCTCAACTTAAGCTACCTCTATCCCGAATAGTGACGTACGCTCAAGTTTCTCTCAACTTAAGCTACCTCTATCCCGAATAGTGACGTATGCTAAGTTTCTCTCAACTTAAGCTACCTCTATCCCGAATAGTGACGTACGCTCAAGTTTCTCTCAACTTAAGCTACCTCTATCCAGAATAGTGACGTATGCTAAGTTTCTCTAAACTTAAGCTACCTCTATCCCGAATAGTGACGTACGCTCAAGTTTCTCTCAACTTAAGCTACCTCTATCCCGAATAGTGACGTACGCTCAAGTTTCTCTCAACTTAAGCTACCTCTATCCCGAATAGTGACGTACGCTCAAGTTTCTCTCAACTTAAGCTACCTCTATCCAGAATAGTGACGTATGCTAAGTTTCTCTCAACTTAAGCTACCTATATCCCAAATAGTGACGTACGCTCAAGTTTCTCTCAACTTAAGCTACCTCTATCCAGAATAGTGACATACGCTCAAGTTCCTCTCAACTTAAGCTACCTCTATCCCGAATAGTGACGTACGCTCAAGTTTCTCTCAACTTAAGCTACCTCTATCCCGAATAGTGACGTACGCTCAAGTTCCTCTCAACTTAAGCTACCTCTATCCCGAATAGTGACGTACGCTCAAGTTTCTCTCAACTTAAGCTACCTCTATCCCGAATAGTGACGTACGCTCAAGTTTCTCTCAACTTAAGTTACCTCTGTCATGAATAGTGACGTATGCATTGGCAACCCATATCTCTGATTCGAAAGAGATGGAGACGTATGCTCAAGTTTTTCAAACTTTAGCAACCCATATCTCTGATTCGAAAGAGATTGAGAAGTATGCTCAAGTTATTGGCAACCCATATCTCTGGTTCGAAAGAGATTGAGACGTATGCTCAAGTTTTTCAAACTTTAGCAACCCATATCTCTGATTCGAAAGAGATTGAGACGTATGCTCAACTTCACCAAACTCTAGCTACCTCTATCCACTCGATAGTGACGTAAGCTCTAGTTTCAATCAGGTGACATCCTCCAGTAATTGTCAATCAGGTGACATCCTCCAGTAATTGTCAATCAGGTGACATCCTCCAGTAATTGTCAATCAGGTGACAGCCTCCATTAATTGTCAAAATCTCAAGAATCCTAGACATCGTTCCTAACTATCTAGTGATGCTTGAACTACGATCAAGGCTTGATTCCTCCGGGATACGTAGGTAGCCTTTTATAAAAGGTCCAGCCATTCGACCACTTTGGTCACCCTGTTTCTTTGTCACTCCTCAGTGATAAAGCGCCCCCTCATAGAAGTTCAGATATCCAACCACCTGGGTCACTCCTAGCATATCCCCAGTAGGATCAATTGCTTGACCTCCTAGGTCATTTTCTCTTCTTTTTCCCCGTGAAGAGACCGGCTTCTCTTCTTCCTTCCCAGCCCATCCTAATCCCGAACTACGGCTGGCTTGATTCCTCCGGGATACGTAGGTAGCCTTCCAAAAGGTTCAGCCACTCGACCACCTTGGTCACCCAATCCGTCTCGGCATTCGCCAGATCGGATCCTTTTCTATCGACAACCCCACTCGCCCGCAAGTGACGTTGCCGAGGGCTTCGTAAGTACCCCAAATCGCTCATGCCTTCCTAGGTTAAATTTCGGCAATTTCGGTAAGTTTTCCGGTAATTCCCCAGAACCTTCCTAGTGTTCGGAAACATTCGGAAGCTGTTTTTAATTAAATAAAGGCTGAAGGGAATCCTTCCTAATTAAGAAACACGTTTTTCTTAATTAGGAGGAAGGTTCTAGAATAATGCCACCTTGCATGGTTCTAGAATCTTTGAGTCACAATGGATAAGCCCCGCACGGCCGCATTAGCTCGCCGCCTCGACCGCACGGCTTCATTAGCCTTATCCAGGTGCCTATAAATAGAGCCCTCCTCTACCCATTTCACAACAACAACAATACATACAATCCATAGCAATACAATCAGTCACTCCCAAGACGTGAAGAATATTGGTGAAGGCTCAAGAAGGTGAAGAAGAAGGCCAAGAAGCTCCCTCCCTCCTCCTTGAAGATCCAAGACCAATCTCTCCTCCTAGCTCCGACCAAAGAAGCAAAGGAAGCAATTGGTAACCTCGCACGCCCTAACCTTGCATTTTAATTGATATACTTGCTCATTGCATTCATATATCTTGCTTGGGACTTGGCATTTATTCATAAAGATCACATCTTTATCACCCCCTTTCCCTTTTGCATGCATTAAGACCTCATTTGTCATAAAAATGTAGTCTTTTTTCATAAAGGTGCATCCTTTGCACCTAAAACCCCCATTTTCAAATAAAAATGTCATTTTTATGCATCATTTGCACATAAAAATCCAATCTTTTCAATAAAAATGCATCCTTTGCATTCAAAAACCTTTTCTAATGCATCATTTGCATAAAAATCCTATCTTTATGCATCACTTGCATAAAGATCATTTCTTTCAATCAAAAAGCATATTTGCTAAAACCAAAAATGTCATCTTTTCATTAAAGAGTCATTTTTCATCATGCATTTCCCCTTTCCCCCAACCTTGGAACGGACCGGTGTAAAAAGATCCTATCTTTGCATCGTTCCTTCCATTAAAGGTTCATGATTTCTTTAGAAAGAGACACCTTGAACCCTATATCTCCGATTATCGCTTAAAAAAGAGTATGAAGCCTCTATACGAGCTCGACCGTCTTAAAGCGTAGGATTGATGGGCTAAGGACCCTCCTTTTCTAAAGAACCTCATCTTTGACCAAAAGAGAGTCATTCTCTCGATCACGCAAGTCCCGAGGGTCCCGAGGTTTAAAATGCGATGATCACAAGTCATAAGATGAGGACGGGATCATAATCCCAAATACATAAAATTCCAAGGAATCCCGAGCGACAACCAACAAATGGTTTGTACGTCCGGAAGACAACTTGGGACATTCCCCCCTTATTTTCAAACACATGCACACAAGAAAGCACGCAAGCAAGCACGATTAATGAAATCTCGGGAGACTTGCTCCGGCAAGGCACTTTGGGTGAACGCCAAACGTTCTTCCCAAGGGGTAACTTAACCTCCGAACCCATAAAACAACCTTTTTTTCAAAGTTTTGAGGTAATCAAAATGGCGTGGCGACTCCGTTTTTCAAATAACTCGGATGTCTTCAAACTCGCGTGAATCCAACACAAAATTTGGGCACCACATTCACAGCCACGCAAACGCTCATTTCAAACTCAAAATCGACGTTTGCCACGCAAACGCTCATTTCAAACTCAAAGTCGACGTTTGCCACGCAAACGCTCATTTCAAACTCAAAGTCGACGTTTGCCACGCAAACGCTCATTTCCGTCACCTAATCAACGTTTGTCATCCAAACCAAGATTAAGCTTGTCATTCAAGCCCCCATTTCAAAAGACACACACACACACACGTTTTCGAGAAAGGTAGAAAGACTCGTCATGCGAGGCATTTCGGGCGATCTCGTAATACTCTACCTGAAACGTAACGTGACCTCCGAACCTAACAATCTCTGGTACTAAAAAAGCTTTTTACTCGTTTTTGCTACCAATAAAAATGATCCCCCGTTTTCAAAGCCTTTTCCTAAGTTTTTGCTACCAATAAAAACGACACCATTTTCTAAAAGCCGTTTCTCAACGTTTGGGCTCAAAATACAAAAACCGCGTGGCGACTCCTCATTTTTCCTTCCCATGAAGCGAGGTCTCAGACACCAACCCCCCACGAAAGACAACCGCGTTTCGCGCCCGCGCGAAACCTTGGGTAATTTCAAAACCCCTTGCTTTGTCTCGTGTGGTGCCGTACCCACGTCTGGAAACTATCCAAATATCATTCTTGTGCCTGAGACGACAATCTTGGAAACAAAGCCATGAGAAACGAAGAAAACTCCAAGGAATTCAAGAGAGAAATCAGTTTTTGCTTCAAAAAACAAGCGTAGTGTTTTCAAATTGCAGAAACTGGACTGCAATTTAAAACATTCTGAAATTGAGGCATGGGCCGGACGGCCCGTTTTACAGGTTGACTTGGTCAACTCTGCAGCCAGCAGCTTCATTTGTCTGTGAAACAATTCCAAAAGTCCTCCTATTTAATCCTTGACCAAAATACCTTCACCCGTGATTAAATGATTCACTGTCGACACCACATCCGCCCCGGGCTCGTACAAGGCGCTAATTTAATAACAGTGCATGTAGATATACATTTTGACCAGCTCGAATTTTATTATTTTAATGCATGTTCCATTATTATTTATTTTTTGATCAACCTACTTGCTTATTTGCCAAAAATAAATAGAGGTAATCATAATAAATATTCAAAATGTACAAGAGTTTGCCCCATGGGTCTTACAAAGTACAAATCAATGTTTGGAAAATACACACTATTGTCTAAAATAAATCAAAAGGACTACTCAGAGTCCTGCTCGTCATCCGAGCACTCATAATGCTGCCCCGCTGCAGCCGGATCCACAGTGGACAAATAATCCGCAAACTCCGCGTGACCGGAGTACGAAAAGCTACGGCTCCGCTCCTGTGCTCCCAAGGACTCCCCTTGCTCGAGTCTCAAATACGAGGAGTGGGGAGCTTCAAACCCAGCAGTCTCACCGGAGAACTGGCTGAACTCCTGCGCGAAATCTATGCCACCAGCCGTGGAGACACATGGGTCCCTCGCAGCAGACTGCCGAAAAGGTATCGGCTCGTAAATGTTGGGTTTTACGGGTCCATGCACAGCAGAATTAAGCATCTAATAACATAAAACCCAAAGATCCTAGGATCCGTTCTATAAAATTAACTTGAATTCTATGAGATAGAAACAACCAACCTTTAACGCTTTCCGTTCTTGAGCTATCGAACAATGTATTGATGTGATATTGAATCACAAAATTCGAACTCTAGGCCTTGATCGTTGAATGAGTGAAGACCCTCTTTTGGTATCCACACCTTCGAATGAACCAAGAACGACTTCTTGAAGATTGCTAGATCATAAACCTTAAAGAATATTGAGAATTATGTTGTGATTTTCTTTTCAGAATTTCGGCTAGCTAATTAGGGTTGACAGACTGTTATATTTATACTACATTAGTATGGTATATGTTTCCTAATCAAATTAGAAAACCGGTCCAGCGTAAACGCCTCGTGGCTTGAAGTGTCGCACGACGGACTGAGTCCACATGGACAAGTCTGCAATCGCGCGATGTCTTAAGCCACATCAGGATTCTCTCAATCATTCTTCCTCTGGTTTAATCAATTCATTCTAGTTGTGTGTGACCCAATAGGATTATATTATGTTGGCAATGAGCTCGATCATATCGACTCTTATAAGACATAAGCGGACTCTAGCAAGCCATTATGTCTACCCAAACAATATAACGTAATAGTTAACGTTTCCAATGGTACACTTCCATTTCTCCCTTTGTCTCACGATGTTATATTGAACACAATTCATGGTCCACGTCAACTTGTATTGTTCAATGCTTTCTCGATCTTTGAGTATAATGATAATCCAATCGCATTGGGGTATGGCCATACACTTTCATCATTATCACTCATCGAGGGGCCTAAGCATAACATCTCTCTTTCGAAGGACAAATTCCATCTTGACTTATCATCCTTCCCATCATGAATCCGATCATGCCAAAATTAGCCTTTATAAATATCGTGTTAAGATATCGTTTGACTAAAATCAAACATGACTTTCATCATATGTAAGGTCATGATAATCTCAGGTCTAGGGACTAAATGAAGTAATCTTATGAGATTTAATTATGACATTTGACCATGACATAAATCTCATACGGGTCAAGTCCAGTCACTTGTTCTCTAACAAGTACCCATGAATTTAATGTGCATCTCTATGCATATAATCATCATATGATTATCCATTAACATTTATACTAATTATTCACTTAATAATTAGGAACAGAGATTATTACAGATAAATATGCAAACATATAATAATCAAATCGTAAACTTTTCATATAATAATAAATAATGTCAACACATAAGTCTATCAACTATAGGCCTAGGGCATAACACTAACAGTCTCCCACTTGCACTAGGCCCAATCTCCCATGTATCGAATACCCATGGACCTAACATGACCATCATGCTTAGCTTGCGGGAGAGCCTTAGTTAATGGGTCCGCCACGTTGTCATCAGTGTCTACTCTGCATATCTTTATGTCTCCCCTTTCGCATATCTCTCGGATAATGTGGAAATGTCGAAGTATGTGTTTGGATCTCTGGTGTGACCTTGGTTCCTTTGCTTGTGCAATGGCACCATTGTTGTCATAGTAAAGTTTAATACGATCTTTGATGCTTGGAACGACTTCCAAATCACTAATGAACTTTTTGAACCAAATGACTTCCTTAGATGCATCAGATGCCGCTATGTACTCAGCTTCGGTTGTAGAATCAGCGACGGTACTTTGCTTGGAACTGTTCCAACTCACAGTGCCTCCATTTAGCGTAAACAATAATCATGTCTGCGATCTGAAATCATCTTTGTCGATTTGGAAGCTATCATCTGTGTAGCCTTTTACTACAAGATCTTCTTCTATTTCTCCAAAGACCAAGAATACATCCTTAGTTCTTTGTAAGTACTTGAGGATATTCTTGACTACTATCCAATGTGGTTTGTCAGGATCCGATCGGTACCTACTCGTCATGCTTAGAGCACACGAGACATCGGGTCTAGTACATAACATAGCATACATGATAGACCCAATTGCCGAAGCATATGGAATACCATTCATTCTCTTTCGCTCATCATTAGTCTTAGGACTTTGAGTCTTGCTAAGAGATATACCATGCAACATTGGCAAGTTTCCCTTTTGAATTTTCCATTTGGAATCTTTTAAGTTAACCTTGTCAATGTAAGTACTTTAACTTAAACCAATCATCCTCTTAGATCTATCTCTATAGATCTTGATACCAAGGATATATGCATCTTTGCCCATATCTTTCATTGAAAAGCACTTTCCCAACCAAGACTTGACAGTCTGTAGTGCAGGAATGTCATTTTCAATGAGTAAGATATCGTCGACATTGACAACACTAGAAATAGTGCTACGCTCCCACTAATTTTCTTGTATACACAAGGTTCATCTTCGTTCTTGATAAAGCCAAATTCCTTGATTGCTTCATCAAAATGTAGATTCCAACTCCTAGAAGCTTGCTTTAATCCTTAAATGGATCTTTGCAACTTACACACCTTGTTAGGAATTTTACGGATCGATAAAACCTTCGGGTTGTATCATGTATACATCCTCAAGTAACTTCCCGTTTTGGAAAGCTGTCTTGACATCCATTTGCCATAAATCATCGTCATAATATGCGGCTATGACAAGTAAAATTCTAATAGACTTAAGCATAGATACAGGCGAAAAGGTTTCATCATAGTCGATGCTATGAATCTGCCTATATCCCTTAGCTACAAGCCTAGCCTTATAGGTGTGCACCTTCCCATCCATGTCGGTCTTCTTCTTGAAGACCCATTTGCACCCTATGGTTTTTACACCTTCGGGTGGATCAATCAAGTTCCAAACTTGATTATCAGCCATGGATTGTAATTCGGACTTCATGGCCTCTTTGCCATTTTCCGAATCACGAGCGGACATCGCCTCTTGATAGCAAGTAGGTTCATCGTTTTCGATTAACTCCACTTCATCACTTTCCGTAATGAGAAATCCATATATCTCGAGTTCGAATCGTGACCTACCACTTCGGCGAAGAACTTGTGCATCTTGAACCGGTTCCACAACTCTTTGTGAATCTGGTTCAGTTTCTACCATTGGTTCTATGTTATTTTCGGGTTCTCGAATTTCTTCGAGATCTATTTTACTCATTTGGTTCCTTTGCGAAGAAAATCCTTTTCTAAAGTACCATTTCTAGCAACAAACACTTTGTTCTCGTTTCGGTTTGTAGAAATAGTATCCTTTGGTTTTTCTTAGGATAACCCACTGGGAAAACATATTTATCGAGACTTAGGTGCTAGCTTGTCGGAGAAGTTAACTTCTTGACAGCGTATGCATCGCTTGATCCCCACAATCTTCATGAAAGACAAAACTAGGTTTTCTTCCATGCCACATCTC